>VWYP01027304.1:1024416-1119872 GCA_013400435.1 Pycnonotus jocosus | reverse complement strand
CCCGAGAAGTGGGTGAAAGGTCGCGGCGCCGCGGCCCCGCCCCGCGCCGCCCGCGCGCCCCCGGCCGCTCCAGGCCTTTCCACGCGCGCTGGGAAGGCGCTGCCAAACAAAAGTTCCCAGAGAAAAAAGGACCGCAAGCGATGAAAGAAGCCAAGCGCATCTCTCAGCGGGCAGGGGGAAAAGGGTGTGCTCAGACCGTGCAGCTGAGCGGTTCCTGGCGCCGTTCTCAGCGCTAAAAAGCCTCGGTTGTTCAAGGTTACGCTTTTCTTGAACAAGGAATGGTGATCTCTTCCAGGAAGAATCTTCAATCAGGACTCAAACACCTCAAAATTTTAGAAAGCACTCAGATCAACTTAACTTTCAAACTAAGTCACGGCTGTGACAGAGCCCGATCGATTCTCGTGTAATCATGTAAGGTTACATTTCCTAGGCTAACAAAGATCCTCAGAACACCACCTGTGCTATTGTAAACTGGCAATCGCCAGGTTATACCGATATGCTTACAAGAGGAAAAGAACCTGCTAGTTATCACGGAAGCCCCAACAATTGTTTTAAGTAGCATCCAGTCCTGATGGTCAGAAAAAGCATGAAGGATTTAGGTGATCTGGAAACGGAACACGTCAGACAATCGGGAAAACATAATGAAAGAAAACCGAAGGCATTGGATCTCCATTTTCAGTGCTACTCCCCTACACACACGTGAAAAGGAAACGAGCAGTTTTCTGTACTGTAATTTCCTTTAGACTGCGGATTGTCCTCTAAGTGCTGACAAACTGCCAGGTTACCAGGAAGAATGAGACGTTTGTCTTGGTCCTACTTTGCACTTTTCTCTTTCCAGAAAAGGTGCTTCCTATTGCAGTTTCATCAACACTAGTACACATCTATTATAACTGGATCACAGCCCAAGTAGTATTTTAGGTTCAGTTTTCAATTTTAAACCAGAGAACATAGCGCAAAGACCAAAGCTGTGGGAATATGAGGCGAGAAAATGTAATTCCATGATGCTGCAAGAATCTTGATGTACCTTTTTACGAGAAGTCTAATTAGCATTCTCATGCAGTAAACCTGTCACGCCTTGAAAAAGATATTACATTTCCTGTGTTTGTAGTTCAGCAGTTTGCAGTGACTGCGGTTTTTATAGGTTTTACAGGCTGGAATCACACGGACTAGACTAGTCTCTCTCTCACACACTCACAATAAATTCGTTTCCGCACTTGAAAACCCACCACCGATGCCACGCCGCGTAAACCCTTCCACAAACGTGAAACTCCTCCCGGTTACGAGTCAAACCCACGAAGCTGCGGGCCACCAGTGTCACCTTTGTTTCGGCGGCGGCACAGATTCAGCGAATGTCGCGGTGTACCTGTGTCACACCGCTCCCCTGCCCCCACCCCCGCCCTTATCTGCGGCACTAAGGCACTATCCCTCAAACCGGGGCAAATCGCGAGCACGATGCCAAGGACACCGCGCCTTTCCAGGACTCTCCAGAGCCCGCCAGCACCGCGCCCTACACCCTTCCCTGCGTTTCCACCCTTTCATCCAGCAAGGACGAGCCCCGCTTAGGAAGCAGCGCCCGGCGCACTCGCACATGCACCACGGAACTTGGCGCTCGACCCAATGGAAACAATAATTAGGCTAAAACCGGATCGAGCGAGCCCGTCCGCCTGTCCCCGATGCTGCCCTGCCTCAGCCCCAAGGAAGGGGACGGCGCTGCGGGAGCGTCCCGGCTGAAGGGGGAGGGGAGCGGCAGCCCGCGGTGAATCAGCCGGGCACGGCGGGCACACGGCCGCCGCCGCCCCCAGCCCGGAGCCCGGGCCCCGCGCCGNCGCTCCCCTGCACGCCCCGCGGAGGCGGAGCAGAGGCGGGCGGGGAGGTGCCGGGGAGGGCCGGGCTGGGCGGGCGGCGCGGAGCCGGGCGCAGGAAGCCGGACACGCGTGGGAGTGTGGCCGTGGCGGTGGCCGTCTTGGGCTTGCGACGGGGATCAGAAAACACTGTCCTGTGGCCTCGCAAGCGTCCGCGGAAAAGAAGCTTCGGGGACTGCGAGGAGAGGATCCGGGGCTGTCAGGGACGGGAAGAAACGTGCTCCTTGGAGGAGGATTGCGCATAGGGCACCTGCCTGGCGGTGAAGGGACTGCCAAAGAAAACTGAGATTTCGGATCCCGCAGCCCCTCTGTGAGCCTGAGGCAATGGCTTTCCTGGGCGCTGGCAAGAATAGGGTCAGATCTTAGAGCAAGTGCAGATGGGGGCGTGAAGGAGCTTCCAAGGGAAGGCGCAGGACAGCAACAGCTCTCTCTCCTGGTTGCCTTTGCTCGGGAGCCCTGGCTGAAGGGTCTTTCATTTGAGTTTCCTCTTTTGAGCCTGGCGCAAGGCGTTAAATGAGTGAAATCCTTCCCAGGCAGCGCAAGGGCAGAGCGTCAGCAAGAGCTTTCAGTCCTGGCCCCTTCTGTGTGGGACCCCCAGCACTGAGCCAAGATAGTCCCTCCGGGAAGGATTAGCCAGCCCACTTTGCTCCCGCAAGTACTGGGATTTGAGGGAAATAAGTACACTCAATACATCTCAGTAAAAGTGACTGCATTCTTTTAAAAATGCAAAATCATGAAAGTAATTAAAATGCAAAGGTGCCAGTCTCGAGGCAGAATGGCAGACAGTTTGAAAATGACTGGTTTTGGAATTTGTAATGAACTTGCCACTTTCAGGAGTTTGGGTATCAGATGCTTTGTTTGATTTAGCATGATAACAGCTGGAAGACTGCTCTGTCCCAAAAGGAGGTCATGGCATGTCTGACTGCAGTGGTGTCAGTATGGTGTCTCTCCTTCGAACTGCTGAGAGCTGGGATTCCTACATTTTTCCCTTGTGGGCACACCCACCCAGTCATGCAGTCCTTCCTGCTGCAATTTCCAGGATGTGGCTGCAAGCTTCCAAATACACAAATGGGACCAAATCCAGAAGCATGGACACTACAGACTAAATCTTTCCCTTACGCTGAAGATCATACAGTGTCAATAAAAAGAAACCCCCACTTCTGGTCAGAATTTTCCCTTCTAGTGTTTTATGCCTAATGATGCAATTTTAAGGTGTTACTCTTTCAGAAGGAAACATAAAGCATAGAAAAAAAACAAAACAAAAAACAAAGCGAGAAGAAAAAGCAGAAGCATTTAGATCTATTAACGTCAGCAGGGGGAGAAAGAAAAAAGAATAAATCATCAGCTACACTCATTAGCAGCACACATATCTACATACGTTTGGCTAGGATAGGAATAGTGGATAGAAAAGTAAAGTGGACAGTTACAATAAGGTAACTGGGTGGGAAAAATCATCTGTGTGTTTTTCATTAAGGACAAAGGCAACTTAAAATGTCTTATTAGGCTTTTATTTATTTATTGTATCTTGCAGGTGCACTTACTATCAAGATATTTGTATAAAAAGTAAAGAACAAAAAAGAACAAATCTGCCTTCGTTCATTCTACCAATACCTGTATACATATCAATCTCCAGTCCTTGTTTTCATCTACATATGAAATCAGGAGAGAATCAGTCAGTTGAGAACATATGTTGATGTTAATTATTTTGTTCTCCAAATAATTGTGTAAGCTGTCATGAATTAGGAAGCATCAAGACATAGTGCTTACTTTAACATGATTAAGCCCCCTAGAGATAACCTGAGTGAAGACGTGAAAACTCTTGCCTTACTAAAGCTGTGATGATTGCAGTTTAGCTAAACCTGACTTGGCTCTGCTTAGCTGGCAAGTGTAAACATCACAGATAATCCTGCAAGTAATTGCCACTGGTCCTGACACTGACATCTAGATCAGGCTCTCTTCATTAACCCACAGATGCCAGCTTGGTACTTCTGTAAGAACAACCTACTCACAACATTTTGTGCCTTTTATTGTGGCAGTATGCACTGTTGAAATGCTCTGTCTCCTCTGCTAACTGTGTTTCTTCAGCTGAGAAGGTGATAAGATACAAGGTGGTTCTGACACCCATGGCTGCAACTGCAATTTTCTGCATGTCTGCAGCATGGCCTGTGTTTCTGTGTAGCAACCTTGCACTGCTCAGCAAAGTTAACTCAAATTTTTTCCCTTTAATTGGCCTATTTTTAATTTCTAAAAAAATGATGTGTATCACGAGCACAGACCGCATGCTTGATGCTGTAAGACTTCTTGTAAATTAGTTCTGATTGTTGTAATCCAAAGAAATCAAAATAATCAATGACAGGTCATGATAATATGTGTCTTGTCAGACTGAAATAATATCAGTTTACCACAATGGTTATGTAGTTATTGACCTAAATATATTTGATTATCTTACCCCAGGCCTTCAAGACTTCCTGGTTTCTGTACACGCAGCATGACTTCTTTGTAGCAGCTTTTCTTACTCAGTGTATCTACCTTTCATTGTTTTTGCTTTTATCTATTTTTAAGACATGGCAAAGTATTATACCCTAAGCCTGGATCTGGTCTGGAAGCATGGCTATCTCCACTGCAGTTTTGTGTTTCTCTGTTTTGGTGTATTTTTAAAAAAATTACTTCAGTTTCTTAAGATGCTTATGCCAAGCAGTTTAATATAGCTAACAGAATTAGTCTGCTCATTGGAACTGAATTATTCAACACCTTCAGAGCACAAATTTATTGGGTCTGAGTTTCTTGAACAGATATTTTTCCAATTTGCTTGCTAGTGAAAACATCACTGCAATTTCATTTTAAACAGGCCAAGACCACTTGTTTATTTTTTTTTTTCCCTTTCATGGTATCCCCCATGAGATCTAAAAATGATGGTATCCATAGTTAGAATTAAAGCACAGGTAAGTCAATGTTCCACAGTTACTGATAGCCTGAGTGGCAACACAAGGTGGTAGAAAATGAAATGAAGAACAGCTCAAAAATTTAACTTTGCATTGAAAAATAAGTGTATGCATGTTTGTATGCCAGGAACCTGGCAAAGCAGGCCAGACAGACCCTCCCTGAGAAGGGCATTTTACCATGGCACCTGAGCAAGATAAGCAGGACAGGCCCTCTGACAGCAAACTGGCTTGGCCACATCATTACACGAGTCTTCAGCAATGGGGCAAGTCCAAGGCTGCCAAGGTAGAAAGTAGCCAGCTGTAGCTGGACTGCAGGAGGGCACTGAGAATTAGACTGTGTGCTTAAAAGCTACTCCCAAGCTAAGCAGGGAGCCCCTCTGGGACTCTGCAGAGCAGATTCTCCCAACAGCTCATTTAAAAACCAGACACCTGCACCCTTTTCTAAGGAGGCCCAGAGGTCTGGCAGCCAAAAGCTTCCAAAAGGGAGAGATGAAGGGAGAATATCCTCAGGGCCCTGACAATGCACACAAATACGAGTGCAGTCTCACCAAATGGTCACATTTACCCTTTGTGAGATGATGCAGGGAAAGTATTAATTTATTTGTTCTCCAAATAATAGTGCAAATTGGAAGAACTATCAACTCCCTAGAGGGCAGAGAGGCCCTGCAGAGACCTTGACAAATTAGAGAGATGGTAAATCAATCTCCAACTGTATGAAGTCTAAAAGGGCAAGTGCCAGATTCTGCAGCTGGTACAGGGCAACCCTGGTTGTGTGTACAGATTAGGAAATGAGAGGCTGTAGAGCAGAGCTGCAGAAAGGGCCCTGGGGGTCCTGGTCTGTGGGAAGCTGGATCCGAGTCAGCAGTGCCCTGGCAGCCAGGAGGGCCAACCCTGTCCTGGGGGCATCAGGCCCAGCATCACCAGCCAGGCAAGGGAGGGGATTGTCCTGCTCTGCTCTGAGCTGGGGCAGCCTCACCTCCAGTGCTGGGGGCAGTTTGGGGTGCCACAACATAAAAATGACATGAAGCTGTTAGAGAGTGCCCAAAGGAGGGCCACGAGGATGGGGAAGCACCTTGAGGAGAAGCTGTGTAAGGAGCAGCTGAGGTCACTTGGTCTGTTCAGCCTGGAGGAGACTGAGGGGAGACCTCACTGCAGTTACAACTTCCTCCTGAGGGGAAGAGGAGGGGCAGACACTGATCTCTTCACTCTCGTGACCAGTAACAGGACTCGAGGAAACAGCACAAAGCTGAGTTGAGGGAAGTTTAGGTCAGATATTTGGAAAAGGTTTTTCACCCAGAGCATGGTTGGGCACTGGAACAGGCTCCCCAGAGAAGTCACAGCACCAAGCCTGACAGAATTCAAGATGTGTTTGGACAATGCTCTCAGGTATCTGGTGGGATTCTTGGGGTGGCCTGCACAGGGCCAGGAGTTGAACTTGATGATCCTGATAAGTCTCTCTCCAACTCAGCATATATGATGTTTCTCTGAAAGTCCTTACAAAACCCAGTATCCAGAAGGGATGTTTTGTCAGGATCAAAAAATTGCAAAACTCTGTAGTGCACATTACTGACCAGCGAAAATGTTTTAGTGATTTCATATACCACAAATACTGCCCATGCCTTGCCACATCCTCCTTCTCTTACATGTTCCAGACCAATCCTGTCTCCCAAGCCCTCACTGGTATGAATCAACCATCTCATCCACTGGTGTTATACTGAGTAACACCAAGCTCTGCCAGCACAGTAATGTCTCAGACTTTGAGCTGGCTTCGTCTTTTGTCCGTCTTAAATACTTTCTCATGAAGATGCAGTAACAATTCAACAGATGTTTACACAGAACAGAGTGTCTTACCATGTCTTGCACTGCTTTTTTAAACCAGAATTAACCTCACTCGACTGAGTTGTGAACAGGGTTATCAGACTACCCTGTGACAGTCAGATCTGGCACAGAACATATAGGGTGCATCTGTGATTGCAACAGCAGAAAGATGTTTGGGGAAAATAAATATACCCCTCTTCTCCTAACCAGGATCACTTTTAGAACTCTTTTAGTTTATTCATTTTCTTGAGTGAGACAGGTGTTTTGTTTTTAAGGAATGGCAAAATGATTACACAAAACCTGTCACAACTTTTGATGGGAGTTTAAATCCAAATTAAACAAGTGTACAGTGCTCTGTCAAACTAAATAGACTTTTCAGTCTGTCTGCAAAGTGCAGGTGCCATTTAATCACTAGGCAACACATTATTGCTTTAGAAATTAAATCCTCTCTAGTAATTCTCTGTGCCCACGGTTATGTCCCCAGTCTCTGCTATTACTGTGTTGAACAGCTGAGATAGTCTCACCTATTGTAACCATACCTGCAAAGAGATGACTGGGGAAACAGTGAACACAAGCACTAATCAATATCCATTGGGAAGTGGGCAGCTATAGGTCTAATACACTATTGACCAAAATGTCCATAAACTGAGCAGGTACCTAAGTTTTTTAAGGTAAGTTTAAATTTTTAATTAACTAATCATGACTAGAGCCCATTGGGATTTCCTGAAAGTGCCTGAGCATCTTTGGCAGAAGAGTGCAAAAGAAATTAAGAGACATCTGCATACTCAATGTTCCAAGCACGTCACTGTCTCTCCACATTATTTTTAGTACATATTGACCAGTAAGACCAGAATGAAAGCACTGCTGGAGCACACAGAAGAGAGAACCCTGTTGGGCAAGTTCATAGGGGATCTTCCACTCAGAAGAATGGGTCAAGAGGCCATTTGGTGGCAACACCTGCAGCAAGTGACAGATGTGCATCACATACAGATTTTTAGATCTCATGGTTTTAATTTCTCTCCTTCTGATGTTTCACTTCTTATCTGTTGTTTTGCATATTTATGGCTCCTTACTTTGTCCTTCACAGTCACATTGAGTGAGGAATACAGATCTCCCGACGCCATGCTGGATGCGAGAAGATGGATGACATCCCAGGTTTAAAGGGTGTTACATACAAGCCTCACAGCATGTGACTAAGATTATGTTAATAGCAGCAAAATGGAGCCTCTCCAAGCTTTGGAAAGAAAGTATGTAGTTGGAAACTTTCTAAGGTGAGGGAACAAGTAAAAAATACAATACTAAAAGTTACTGTATATTAGGAAAAGCCACAGTGAATGTTGCAATCTAATGGTGATTGTGTTTATGACACTCCCTGAACTCTGCAGAACTTTGAGAAAGAAATCTCTGTGGCCCGAAAACACACATCATCATTTCCAGCAAAGACTAGAGGTGTATTTAGAGATTATTTTGAAAGTTATTTAGAGGCTTGGTTTTCAGATTGGTGGATCTGGTGCATACTTTTGGAAAGACACTTATTATGTCCACTGATAAAATATTTAAAATAATCTACTGTCAATAGAAAATCTGTAACATAGACTAATAGTCACTCTGAAACTGATAGCCTAGTTTTGCTTAACAATTTCAAATGCCTGCCAAAACTGAAGAGGTTCTCATTGCAGAATTTTTGTGCTCATTGGGCCACAGATACTGTATGTGCTATTTTCTAGTGCAGTCTCCTGGATGGAAGCAGAACTGTTTGTTACCCACCTAGGTCTGCAAGGACAGTAATATTAATTATTTCTGACTATTTGCTTGATTTCTGGTGTAGCAATTATGTGCCTTACAGTAGTTCTCAGACTGGTTTCAGAGGTTGAAGTAGATTGAACTACTGTTTAGAGATGAAACTTTGAATGCAGGAAGTGAGTCCAATTCCTTGCTACTCCAATTTACAGTCAAAGAGTATCAGCTGCCTTCCTCCTTTAGTTAAGTCAGACAGAGGACATGGGAAGGCTGTGCAAAACCTCATCTGTGTGAGTGGGGAGTAAGGAAAAGTCCATTTGTTTCACCTGCTTTTGCCATTTTAGACAGAATGAGAAATGCACAGGGTAATACTACATGCTAAGCGGATTAGATTCCCTCAAACTTTTTGATGAAATAAAGCCTCCAAGCCTTGTAACACTCTCTAGGGCTACTGTTGGTTACATAGTGTTGCTGTGTCACTGTAGCCCAGTGTTTCCCTTCAAACCTCAGCATTCATCTCTGCCTGCCTGACTGAAGCACATCCATACATCTTCTTACCAAATTTCCTTCTCACTCAGATATGCCTTCTTTAGGGTAGAGTACAGCAGTATGAGGACACACTTTTCCATCCTGCCTAGAGCTTTCTGATTTTTTTGCTCTATATTTCAGAATACCTCCCAGAAAATACAGGAAATTTGAATCACAGCAACTGTGCCCCCATCCAGCTTCTCTTGGCATCTAGTATCTGTACCAGAGCTATTTCCAAACTAAGCCTGTTCCAAACGAAGACTGTTCCTCAACCACTCTTCCAGGAAAGGTAAAGCTATTCTAACTTTAGTCCAGAGAGAGGACTCATTTTCATTCATCCTAAAGTAAAAACTCTCTGTGCTGTAGTTTCTCTCAGATCATACCAGTAATTTCCATAAATAAGCTGCAATATGAGCTCAACTCCTTAGACTTTGTTTCAGATGTATAATGCATAACCAACAGATTTTAGGGCCCTGCAGATTTGCAGTGTATGCATGTCTCATCTTCAGTCAAGGCTGAGTGTACACATATGATTAAAGTCCACCTTTGTACCTTTTCTGTTGAATTTCCTTATCTTTTTTTAAAATATATTTGCAGCCATAATAAAGCATAATTTGTTTGTGATGTGTTTTCTTTAGCTTCTATAGTAATACCAACTCAAGCAAAGTAGAGTGCTGAATGGGTAAGAAGAGGAAAAAATCCTTCAGAAATTGGGACAGGACATTAGAAAGCATTCCTCCCTTTCTATTGTGTTCTGTTGCCTTTGATGTCCCTGATGACATGTTGAAACCTCTTATATCCTTACCAGGAAGAAACAGGTGGCTTCCAAACCTGGATCTTGGTTACTGCTCATGAATATTTAACTTTGAAGCCCAAATCTTTCTTACATCTGCTATTGAATATCTGACATCAAGCAAGATGGGTTTTTTGCATTTTTTTCCCCTCATCAGAAGCTGACACTAACATCAACAAAGTCCATGGCTAGTTTTACCACCAAGGCCTCATTAGAGAGCAAAATTGTTTAAAGATGAAGAATTGCTTCAAGAGTTACTTTGGGTGTTGGGTTTTTTTTGCTCTATAGTTGTCTGTTTTGCTGTTTTTATTTATAAGCCCTGCTTTTCCCAGAGCAAACAATTTGTCATATTGGTCTTCCTTCCTCACTTAATAGGCAAAATGTATTGCCTTTATGTTTTTTGTAATTTAGCATTTCTGGAGGACATTGATGTATCTATGTATATGAAAAGAAAAGCAAGCCTGGAAGAGGTGTTTTGTACTGGGTGCAGGAGTAGTGAATTTTGTGGTACACTTCACCTAAACACATGCAGGTGAAAGGTTGGCTCTGTGGGTAAACAGCTAAGAAGTGCACAGTAATATTTTTAAGTTTCTGGAGAAATTGAATTATTTAGTCACTTTTAATGACCCTGTGTTTATCAAAACATTCCAATGAGTAATAGAAATTGTTACAAAAAGCAAAGTGTTTGACTAACCTCTTTACCAAAATTAAGTTCAGGTCATAGGCAGATGGGAAGCAGAAAGTAAACCAAGTGCACAAGCCCTTTGCTGCTGTTTGGCTGGTCTGTGGAGTGACCCTAAGCACGCAGTGGACTTTGTTCACGTTTGTGACTGAACAGTTCTGGTTCGTGTAATTCTGCTCTATTCCGTGTAGTTTTGTGGTTGTACACAGAGCACAAGTTCTTCCTACATGCGTCTGAAACGTGTTGTAACCACATAAAGAGCTGAGAGCAGATAAGTAAAAGTGACTGGAAGCACAGATCATGAACATGGTTCACAAACAAGTTTTTCAGGACCTAAACAATTACAATATGCCCGACTCTCTGGGCTATTTATGAACCTGAAGCTTCCCAGGTAATCCATGTCTGCCAGGCTACTTGTCAAAATACTGTCAGCCAGGGAGTGACTATTGCAAATCCCCTGTTCTCCCTGCTGGAGCTTCACACTTTCTTTGTGTGTGAGAACAAGCTTAGTCTCCATTTGTGCCTGGAAATCTAATAAATTTAACAATCACACAAATGAACTACTGGATGACTAGAATAACATCTGCAGTTTAGGGTCAACAGGAAAATGGCTAAGAAAAAAAAAAAGCAAGGGTATGTGAAATTATTAAAAGCAAAGACTGAAAAGTTTGTTGTCTTCTGTATAGAAGACAATATAATAGAAAATCAACTGGTCAGAGAAGGGACAGTAGTTGCATCTCTCCTTCAAAGACTGTACTTTTTTAATGAGTTAAAATTAAGAAAAGTGGAGCAAATCAATATCACAGAATGTGAGGAAAGAGTGCTTTCTACCAAAGCTCATGGAAATAGTAGAGTGCTATTCCTGAGGGCATCTTATGCAGGCCTAGTATTTGTAAAAAAGTGAGAGTGACTGATTTTATGTGGCTTCTAGGAAGAAAATGTGATTTGAATCATGAATTTGATGCCAGGCAGATTTTGGTTTTAGAAGTAATTGCATGAAAATTACTTTGGAAATGATGCATGGGGAAAACTTACATGCTCTAGAGTAAAGGTATTTTTAAAAGGCCATAATACCATGTCCCTAAATATACTTATCTTCATGAATCCTGAATTTAATTTAATTAATTAAATTAATTAATTTAATGATCCTCACTTTGAAAACTTGGTGAGGTACTGCACTGTGTCACATTAGCTCTTTAGACTGCAAGTATCAATGTATATGTTATTGAACAAGCATTGTGTGCAACATGTTCAGTAGAAAATTGGTCGTACTGCTGTCATGTGGCTGTTGCTAAAAGAAAGAATAAATAAAGGCTTTGGAATGTGTACTTCAGGGTTTAATGCAAGGTAACTACCAAGAAGAGGCACTCACAAAACATAGACTCATATTTTTCTCATTGTGAAACTCTTCTTCTTGCCTTTTGAGCAGCTGCCTTCAAGGAGGACTTGACTAGATGACCCATTGACCTTACATTGTTTGACCTTTACCTCTTCCTGGACTCTTCTATATTTGTGGAGGCATTTTAGCTCATCTGTTTGGAGACAAGAAGGAAATGATGGATTCATTTTTTCATCCTATCATTTTTGTGACTGATTTTTTGTGATTTCATCATTTTCTCAGTAGCATAGGACTACCCAAATGGAAGTCAATATTCTTCTTAAATCCCAGCATGAGATGTGTACAAATATTTTTGGATTACTGCACTTGAGATATTAGCTAAACTTATTCCTCTGCTTTTATACTTTTTCAGAGTGTACTTCTACAAAGCCCCTTGAAAGCCAAAGGGGTTTGGCTGTTTGTTCATTTTTATCTTGGTAAAAAGTCCCACCCAATGCTGGCTTCTCACAGATATCTGCAGTTCTCACCCCTCTCATGGGATTTGAGTTGGATATGATTTCCAGAGATAGAGGTGTGCAGTTTTGCTGGATGTCTCGTGATAGTGTACAGGGAGCATGAATATTGATGCAAACATGACTGGACTTTTTGGAGATATCAGCTAACTTCCCTCACCCCCTTTGATCACTAGCTTTCCATGGAGGAGATTCTGGCTATATGCATCGCTACTTTTCAGAAGCAATAATGACAATAACAATAACCATTGCAATAACAATAAGAATAACAATAGCAATGCTGCAACAGAGATGATGTTTCAAAATCTCATTTTTTTTCACAGGGTGCACAGTTTCATAACCTTCCTCTAATACCTGGTGATTCCATTGATTGCAGTGTTAGCCCTGTGAGCTCACAATTGACCTTTCACATTGCACCTGCAGCCTTCCAGTGAAAATGTCACCTGTCAGTGTCACAGGATTCCAGCATTGCATAAAGGGCCATTACCCACCAAAGTTGTCCTTGCCTGGAGTCTCATGTGTGGGATGCTGTCATTGGCCATAGTCCTTACCAGGTGTGTTAAGTGCTGGATATTACAGCATGTGCAGCTGCACATGTGCTGTGCATATGGCACTGTGCCTGTAGGGTAAATATCAGATATAAGATCTGGCTTTAATGGGAAAATTTAGATTTATTCTCCATTCCTGCCTGTCCCTCACACAGATTCTTGCAGCAGTCAAGAAACAGTAGACCTTTGAATCATCCCTCAAAAACAAGTGGTGAGGACAAACAGAGGGAATCTTTCTCAAACAGCTTGTCATTTCAAAAGGCCACAGGCACGAAAACACTTGGCACCCTTGCCCAAAATGGACTCTTGAACTGGACAAGACACATGGTTTGAGGTTTAGCAACTTATTTATTTCTCTCTCTGTAAATACTGGTGCTAGGCCACTATCACCTATGCTGGTGTTTACATTTCAGCCTGCTGACAGAAAAGATGGATAAGTGTGGCTCAATCACATCTTGTTCAGCAAAATCTCACCAAATACAAACCAGTCATGGTGGAAGTGGCTTAACAACTCATCAAGTTGTTCACATAAATTAAAAGAAAAAGAAAATGAAGCTACATGCTTGGCTGGGAAAATCACTAGAGAAAGCATCACTGCTGGTGCCACAGCTCTCAGGGGCAGTCCAGGGTGGCACAGGTTTTTCTCACAGCCCCAGACCCTGGGCTGCTGTGGGTAATCAGGCCACTGGTGTTTTCATGTACATGGGGAGTTTATGATTTATGCCTCAGAAGGAGAAAGCACAGTTTAGTCAGGGGGCTCAGTGGGAAACCTCCCACTTTAGAAAGGGAGGGTACATAAAGCCAAAGTGTTTTTTAGGCCGAGGAACTGAGTTTAGTGAAAATTTGCCAACAGCCAGGCACTTGCCCCAATCTGCCATCACAACAGAGTTTTTCTTACTTCATGGTAGCTCTCTGATACTTAATCCACTAAATCTGATCTCAGGTCCTTCTTTGAACAGTGGCAGCACATTCTCTTCCAGGCAGCTGGAACATGCCCCACAGGCATTGCAATGACTCTCCAGGGCTAGGAGAGAAGCCCACAACACTTATCTTACACTTAGAAATTAATTCTTAGACACCTAAAATGAAGTGAGATGGATTCCTTCTCAAATAAGTTAGTCCAATAATGTTTATTTATGGCCAGGTACTGCTGCCTGCTCCTGCTGATGACCACAGCTAACTCCATTTCTTCCAATGTGAGTGAAGTTTTTTGCTGTGGGGGTTAGAGCTACAGGTTTGGTCTTTTGACTATAACCTGTGCTATGTCTATATAGCAACTGAAATAATGAAACATTTAATTAGAAAAGGAAGTGATTCATAACATCAGCTTTAAAGCAAAATATTTTACCACAATGAAGCAAGAAAGTTGCAGTGACTCATTTTATCTTCATTTAAATAACAGAGCATCGCAAGAAATATCTGCAATTTGAGGGAGTCTCCTTTGAAATCCAGCCCAGTATACTTATTTCTCTTAGCTAGAGACACAGTGTGGGAATGCTTGGGAGGCTAAGGTGAACTTCCCACATGACACTCTGTGAAAGACACTGACTTGCTGAGTGAAGAAATTCTGCTGTAGAAAGATTTACACCCACACTGCAATATTGCTGCTTTAGCCTGCTGAAATCCTGTTTCTGACAGCTGATTGTCTTGAGTGTGCCAAGTAGCACACTCAAGCACATTCATACTCTTCTAGGCTATAGATCATAGTGCACACACAGCCTAAAGAATCACAGCATTTAATCAAAATTGTTAATTGCACTTACTGCGCCTGTATCCTGGTGACATTTAAATAAGCATAGTCCCCTCTGACTCTTGGGGCAGGCCCTGTACACTTATAGTGATGGGACCATATGAAGGACAGAACCAAAATCAGCTGCAGATCCTCCATCTTCCCAAGAGAAGTCCATACTGTGTGGTGTTGAGTCCCTGGCTCCAACCCAGCAAAGCATTCAAATAATTTACACGTGCATTGTGTGTCAGTGTTCCTGTGCTTGGAGATGAACCTCCACTTTGATGGCTGCTGCAGAGGAGAACAAGTCCTTGACATGCTGGGTGATGTGTAACAACAAGAGCAGCATTAAACCAAACCATGGTATCTGAACTTCTCACTTTAAGATTTTCAGGCCTTCCATCTGAGTGACAGCCATACTCAAACCACTACTTTCAGCAGTGATTTTTGTACTAAAGCCTCCTTTTAGGCTCTGCAACATCAGAGAGTGGAAAATGGCCTTCAACTTAAAAGACCACTAACAGAAGTGACAAGTAAGACAGAATTCAAAGAATGTGTATTTTTGGTGCATGTCTGGTATTTGAAATATCTTTCTCTCCTAGATGCCACCACCAGATAATTTTCAGAAGTAATTTTCACCACTATACAGGGATAAGAAGCAAAACAGTGTGAAGTACAGGAAAAGTTGCTGTGAGACATGCAGACTCAGCTCCAAAGGCAAAAGATTGTGCAAGAATTCCCTGTAACTGATGACTTATTAAACTAAGGTGTGTTTATGAACTACAGGAACTGGGTAGTTATCTACTTCCTGGAAGTACTTAAGTGTTGCCAGGAACATTTAATTCACTTTACCTAAACAAAGTCAACTTCAACCCAGAAAAAAATTCCACAGGTTACAAACAAAGCCTGGGAAGCTTCAAAAGAGGGAAGAGCGAGACTGGCACGTGCCACAAACCACTAGAGCCAGTCTCAGCCTGTTGTAATTTACTTGCTGCATGTCTGGTGTGTCTTCCCAAGCAGCCTTATCTCCTGATGCTTTCTATTCAACAACCTTGTCCTAGGAAATGTTGAGTGTTGCTCACCTCTTTAGCCTTGCAGCCTATTAACTACACCAGTGCCACTGTGGCTAAGCACTCTCCTTCCAAAAGAAATAAACCATCACATCGTTTTACACTCTACAGAACCCTCTCCAAAATGAAAAATATTCAAGCACTGCTTCCATACAGAAAGTATGGAAGACAGAAAGCTGCTGCTGGCTTTTACCTTTCCCCTGTTGCCTAACCACAAATGCACTAGATGGGGACAAGCAGCTGCCTAACAAACTAAGTGCACCATGGCACAATTTAACCTACTACAATTGCAGCTCCAAAACTGAGTATGTCTGGTGACTGTTCACACACAAAAGGTGTCTGGAAAGAGAGCAGTTGCAGGCCTTCAATTTTACATTGCAGCCCACAAACTACCCACCCAACGCTGTGTGCTTTCTTTTCCACCTCAATATACCATGCTATTATCTACTTTCAGCAGATTACAGAACAAAACCTGAAAATATCCAGTGTCTGCTATCAAAACCCCCCCAACAGATGCCAGGAGAGAAAGCTGTTGCTAGCCTTCCTTTCTCTGTAGTGCCTATAAACTGCACTTCAGACACTGAGGCTATATGTCCTTTCTATGCCTCGTACAGCTGCCTGTGATGTCCTTGCTGAACATAATAGGTGCTTGTGTATGAATGGAAATCCTGGGTTTGGCAGGTGTTTACAGAGTCACTGGTGGCTCTGTTGTGATTGTGTGGGAGCAGGAAGCAGGGTTCTGCAGCCACCATGGCATTGGTGGCTAAGTACATGAGAAGGGAGAAGCAGAGTACGGGTGTGAATTGGGAGGAGTTATGCTGATGCCCTGTATTACAGAGAAGGAGTAAAACAGCAAAGTGTGTTGTGGTGTGCTGCAGAGGGGATGAGCCAGAAGATGTGAAAATGTTAACTCTGTCCTTTTCACCCTATATAACATTGAGGCAGGGATAGATAAAGAGGATGTGATTTGTTATGCAAGTTAAATTCTCACATAGCTGGAAAATTCTGCATAGTTGCAGATCCCACAGGAAAAGGCATGGAAGGCTCGATCCTGTTAACAAATGAACCAGACCTTGGAGGGACCTGAGAATGACATGCTGGATGTGGTATTGAATGCTGCTTAGAGAGTGTAAATATGAATTTAGTAGTTCTATATTTCCAGTAAAGAAGGCCCATTCTGAAGAGCATAGGCTGGTGCAGGATTTAAGAGCAATAATCCAAATGAAAATCAAATAAATAATGGGTAAGTACTTATTTGACTGGTTTGGATTTAGAAGATGCTTTCTTTTGCATTCTGGTGGATGAGCAGAAATCCAGCAATGGGAAGAAAGATGCAGCTATGCTGGGTGGTACTACCACAGAGATCAAGAAACAGCTCTACTCTGTTTGGTAATGTATTTGCAAAAGAACTAGAGCAATCATTAGGTAACAACAACAACATAATTCCATGCCAATATGCAAATGAAAGAAGGTTGATTGGCAGAAATACTGAGACATTCAAAAAAGAAAAAAAGTTCTGCACTTTGGTGGATAACTCTGTGTTGGGAGAAATTGCTTAAAGGTGAGGAATATTGTCAATAGCTCAAGCAGCTGGGAATAATCCTTGATAAAGCAGAGTGAACAGCAGGCCAGTGAAGCTCTAGCATGTATAAGTTCAACAGTGCCTGTGTGTGCTTCTGCCTGGGTGTTGTCTTGGGGATACCCCAGTTAGCAAGAAATGGAAACAGATTTACTATTTTTAAGTGTTTTAACTGTGGGTTTGTGGTATTATGATTGGCTGCTTGTGAACTTTGAATCACACACTTTGAATCAAACAATCCTTACAACCACTAGAAAATCAATCTGCCATGCAAATAACCCTAAAACCTTGTAGGAGTGGTAAAAGGGGGGATAGCTCCAGGGGAATACTGGCAAATAGATTTCTCTGGGTTATCTAAATGTAGATATTATAAGGATCTGATAGTTCTGGTTGATACTTTCTCAGGATATTCAGAAGCTTTCCTTTGCTGCACCAGCTGAGCCAGGGAGGTTGTTAAAATTTTTTTAAAAATAAATACTTCTTAGGTTTGGAATTCCAGAGGGTTTATCTTCAGACAATGGACCACATTTTATCAAAGAGGTGATTGTCTTATTCCCTTCGGTTAAGGGGCATTGCGCACCCCTTGGAGAGGACAATCTAATGAAAAAGAAGAAAGGTTGAATCAGACTATCAACACAAATTGTCAAATTTTAGGTAGAGGTATTTTCTGTTACTTTACTGAGAATCCAGATTACTCCATGTGCTAGAGAGGGAGTAAACCCCTCTGAAATTCTGTATGGGAGACTGCATCCAGTTAATACTGTGGTGACAAAAGGTGATCAAATGCATATGAAAGATCCTGGTATATTGAGAAATTATCTATTATATCTCTCTATCTCTCATGGGTTTTGTCCTCTTGCATGGTATCTCAACTGACAGACTCTCCCTTCCTTCGGATGTGGCTGTCCACAGCTTTCAATCAGGAGATGTTTATATCTAGACCTGGAAGGATGAACTGCTGGTGGGAATGAAAATGTTTAGCTCCAGTGTTGGTGATGCAGCTTATGGGCTGCGATGGGAAACTGAAGGCCATCGACATCTTTCTGGCTCCTTTTGTGTGGGAACATTTGCCTGACTTTTTCATTTTTGGAGTTGCACTTGTGCTCGGTGAAAAAGCATCAGGGTGAATTTAGGTTGTTAGGCAGATGCATACCACCATCTAGTGGTCTTTTGGAATGGCATCGGGGGAAGGTGAAGAGCCAGCTCTTGCTCGTCTGCACTTTTCCATTACACCCTCTAAACTGTACCACCAAATCTGAGGCAATGCACTCTCCTTCCCAAAAAACGTGCCATCTCATATTTCCACTCCAGGAAAAGCCCGGCTCACAACTGAAGAAGTCCAGCAACTGCTCCCACACAAAAAGTGCCAGGACAGAAAGCTGATGCTTGCCTTCCTTCTCCATGCAGTCTATAAGCTGCACTAGCAGCTCTGGGGATATGTGCTTCCCTTCACACCTAAATATACCTAAATATCATGTTATTTACTCTCAGCACACTCCAGCTCAAAAATTGAAAACATCCAGAGACTGCTTGCATACAAAAGCTTCCAGGACAGAAAGATGTTGCTGGCACCTTTTCTTTGTAGACTGTCAACTGCACCACCAATACTGGAGGCCATGCACTTTCCTTGCCAACTAAGTCATCACTCATGATCACTCTGGAGAGGGACCATCTCCAAACCAGAAAATGTCCAGCAACAGCTCCCATGCAAAAGGCTGAAGGGCAGAAGGCTGTTGCTGGAATTCACTCTGCCCTGCAGCCTGTAAATTGCACCACAAACACCGTGGTTGTGTGCTCTCCTTCCCACCTCAATCTACTGTTAGGAAATTTTCCTGTTTGACCACCCAGCAGCCACTCTGGCAGTCATGCTCAAGTGTTACCATGGTGGCTCCAGTGTTCCCGTGTGTGCCTCTCCTGGCTCCCCACACTCACACAGTCAGACACAGTTTCCTTACTGGATCAACGCCCAGTTTTCCACAGCAGAGCCCCAGATATATGGGTTAAGCATTTGCTCTGGGCAGGGTAGGGGCACATGGAGTGTGGCCTAGTGTGGAGGGGAAGGGCTGTTGGGGGTAATGCAAGTGGAAGTGCAAGGCCAGCAATAGCTTTCTGTCTTGTCACCTTTACTGTGGGAGCAGCCACTGAACATTTAAAATTTTAGAGCTGGGCTCCAGAATAAGAGTATGAGGGAAGGAAGGCATATGGTCCCAGGGTTGGTGGGACACTTCAGAAAATAACTCCAGAAATAGTGGACGTGCCCAGCCAACTAAATGTACAATGACGCTGTCTAAAACACCACAAACTCCAAACTTGAAAACCTCCAGTGACTGCTCCACTGACAAAAATTTGCCTGGACAGAAAGCTGTTACTTGGCCTTCACTTTCCCTTCTAGGCTATGAACTGCATGACCAACACTGGGACTCCGTGCTTTCCTTCCCTTCTAAATGTACTGTCACAGTGTTTACTCTCGTCAGAGCCCGGCTCCAAAATTGTTAGTGCCCAGGCACTGCTACCACACAAAATTTGTCAGGAGGGACAGATCTTGTTGGCCTTTACATTCCTGTTGTCCTTGTTCCTCAGCACCACTAGATGGGGCGATGCCCTTGCCTAGCAAACTAAATGTACCCTGGCACCAAATCAAACCAAACATAGCTCCAAAATGGAAAATGTCCAGCAACTGCTCCCCACAAAAAAGGTTCCAGGACACAGAGCTGTGGCTGGCTCTAGGTCTGTGCAGAAAGTGATCTGAGGGATGAAAAGTGAACAAAAGTCTACGTGAGGGTCCCTGGGTTGTGAAGAAGGGCACTCAGAGGACCATGGGGTAGACAGGATGACACTTGGTTCTCAAATCCACACAGAAAGGGACACAAAAGGTAAGCGATGAACACATTATAGCATCATTCCCTCCTGCATCGCCCATTCTCTCTACCTCTTACCCCCCATATCCCCCTTACTTCTCTGAGTTTTGGTTGGTAGGGATGAAGCCAGGATGTGATGCAGGTGCAACTTCAGTCAGCAAGAGCCATGCTGGTCATTGCCCACTAACCCCGTGTAATACGGTGCCAACCTAAAATGTTATTGCAGCAGCACTTAATTTGATAATGCCATTTCTGTAAAACACAACTGCTATTGCAGGCATGGCCATAGCCTTCTGATTTTCAAGAATGAGGCTTTTAGGGCTAAACAACAAAGAAACTCAACAATGAACTGAGGTTATGTGGAATAACATGCTGCAAAGAAGCCCACTGGAAAGCAAGATCAGAGCCCTAAAAGCCACCTGTGGTTAACATAAAATAGTTGATGCATTTACAGCTCTAGCTTTAATTTATAGTGTGTAAAAACCAGTGTCCATAAAAACTACCAAACAGTTGTGATGCTTACAAAAAACACAAGTGAGTTTTCATATATCATGTTTCAGTCTAACCAATTTGCTTATTGTGAAGTTTATGTAGGGAGAAGCTGAGAGCACCTACTGCACATTAATTGTTACTGGTATATGTAAAACTGTATGTCATAGACTGCTTTGAAGAATTAAAACTATGGTTGCATAGATGTGGGCAAAAGTTCTAAAGAAACTTTGCCACAAATAATAATTTGCATTTCAAAATTAATCTACTTCAGCAAATGCTTTCCAGAACTGCTTCTTCCAAATGCAAAGGTTACTTGAATCTGCCTTCAAAAGGGTTAGCAGAAGAAAATTCAAACTTACATGCATGAGAAGTTGTAGAAAGTGAACTTGGATTTTGGTGATGTGAATATTTTCCCTGAAAATTCTTTGTAATAAAAATTATACTCGTTCTGCCATGTAACAAAATTGACATCATGTGAGCAATTGCAACTCCCCAGTGCAGCACAAAGAAGAGTCATAAATTGCAGCTTTTTTGGGTTAAAAAATGAAATATGCCACATATATATGGATTCATAAATATGCATAGATGAGATTAATAGGCAAGGAAGGTAGCTGCTTGATAAATAATTCAGAATAGAGTATTTTTTATTTGTTAACTTGGTTGACTGGAACAGATTCAATCCAGACAAACAGAGAGGATTGAATTGTTCATTTTGGACGACATACTGAATTCTAGCATATCTGAGAAATGCAATGGTTTACCATACAATGAATCAAAAAAGCTTTTCCTTATGAAATGAAAGAAAATTTTCTGTGCTACTCCAAAATATAGGAGTCTAACTGGGAAATGTACCTAAACAATTTCTTTTAAAAAGCAGTGAAATGGGGCAGAATTTATTGCTTCCCAGTGCAGTACCTCATGACCTATAGAAAAAACCAGAAGAAAATAATCACCAACCCAATCATTCCCCCANCATAGTTCCCCCACTCCCGAGTTTTCAGGATAGTTATGAAAGTTATGTCAGGACTTCCACTCTTCCATAATTTTCCTGACATAACTTTCATAACTATCCTGAAAACTCGGGAGTGGGGGAACTATGTCAGTGTTTTAGGGTTTGGGGTTTTTTTAAACTTTTGGGGTATTTTTCTTATCCTTTGCATTGTCTGTATTTCTCTTTCTTATGATTCATGTGTATTGTTTCTTTGCCCTGTGGTCCCTTGGCACTTCATTTGTTCCATCATTTATATCACAGTTTCTCTCGCTTTCTTTACAGTTAGATTACTTCTTTCTCATTCAGCTTCTCGTGCCTTGAAAACTACTCCTGCAGTCTTCCCTCCCTCCTTCCCCTAAGTAAAAATCATCTCTAATGCTGGAAATCAGATCTTCACAGGGTTGGAACTTGTCTACATTATTAGGACAGTATCACCTTTTAAAGGAGTAATTACATTCACAAAACATAAGTAAATGCCTGCATATACAAATCTGCATTCAAGGAACTTAACTCATGTTAAGTTCCATACAAAACTGGGAAAAACTAGATTTAAGTCTGCTTGTGCAGCCATGGTTTGGTGCACTGATTATGTTGCAGTAAGGTCTGGCACTGCTGAACCACTGCCTTTCCTGACAGGCCTTATGTTATTCATTAGGTGTTGTAGTTTGTTTCCTGACAAGTGTCCAATCTTTCTACAGACTATAAAATGTTAATTTTCTTAATGAGATTTTCTTCACAGCTCTGTATTCTTTAATTCCCTTAATATCTTCCTTATCTCCTACATTTAATAATGGCCTTCAGAATGGCCTCTCTGACATGATATATGAACACTGTGTGGAGGAAAGTGATGATGGTCAGACCCACAGCAGAGCAGTGCCAACCTAAACACGGGGTTGTTTTGTTCTTGTGACAGTCTCGAGTCTTGCTCACCTCTCCCAGCCTTACCTGTCCTATTGACAACAGTCTCACTTGCTGCACAACCCTGCTGCAGTTTGACAAAGCTTTATGCACATATTTTCTTACTGCTTTGCCTCTGGTCTTCCCAGTCTGTCAGTGATCCTGTTTCAGCTTCAGCCTGCCCCTCCCTGTTTACTGTGTACCCAGGTCACTCTCTGCTTCTCATTCTGCCTTGCCAGCCTCCACTCCCCACTGGGCAGTTCAAAGGTGGGTAGTGGACCAGTGAGGGATGGATAAATTCCAGCACATTGTGACTAAGCAGGTGCTCACCACTGGGAGCCGCTGGCAGTGTCAGCTCCCACGAGATCCTCCGGGACTTGCATGCCTAAGCCTTTAATCCTTTTCCAGCAGTCATAAAACTCCAGTTTGGTCAAATACTCCCCCAAGCCAGAGAAGGCTTGAGCCGCTGAGGGATTTGAGCAGCTAAAATGCTCCTCAGTTTCTCATTGCTAGGGCATAGGGAAATGACCTTCTGAAATTCCCTGCTTAGTGGAAACTCTTTTGTTTGTATCACCACAATGCAGCTGGGTAGAATTGCCAAAGCTTGGCATGCACACTAATTCATCTTTGGCAGGAGTGAATAGCAAGAAAGGGTATCTGCAGCAGCAATTGAACTTCTGTTTCACTTACACTGAACAATCAATTGCTTAGTTTTTGAATCTCAGCTCATTTAAGCAAAAATAACTCTTCCAAGACAAGGTTGCAAATTAGTAAATTAGAAGTATTTTCACTCAAGTGCATCATTGAGTATACTACTAATGAGGTGGATTATCAGTGCAGTATGCACAATAACACCATCAAACAACACTTCTCCTTTACTGTTTAAGAAACAGACCAATCTTCAGTACTTCCAGTTACAGGAATAACAATGTGTTGCGTCTTCCTATGTCCTGTCAGAATTCCAACCTCCCTTGGAACATTCAGGTTGGCCAGTTGGAGTAGAAAACCAAAGGAGAGAGCAGAGCTTGTGTCCCTTTGGAGATCTGAGTGGTTTGCAAAGATGAGCCTAGACTGTGTGTGATTGTGAGGCCAAGACTTGCAGTGAGGTTGCTGTCTGCCTGCCCTGTTTCTGCATACTCCTCCTGTACTATCTAAGTGGCCTCTGCCCTTGTTTCAATGCTCAGGAATGCAGATTCCACATTTTTTGTTGAACTCACACAAGAATGCAATACTTCATGTTCTGAATTTGATTTCTGGAACACTAACCATATGTCCTGCTGTTCTGTAAGATGAAATAAAAGTAGTCTCCACAAAGGCCTGCAATATCCACAAACTATTCCTGGATCATCTTGCATAATTGCAAGCCATTGGTATTGAAGTGGGAAAAGGAAATGCATTTGGCATCTAGTTTGTACTGGTCACAGCAAAACTGCAACCATTCACAGACATTGTGCTCACTCCAGTATTCTGAGAGGATGGATGTCCAGAAACAATTAGAATCTGTAACATATTTGACAAGAAAGAAAAACTGTAATGAAAAATTCACACAAACATATTTCAAACAAAACGAATCCGTTTGCTTTCTCCTGACTGCAATCTTCCTTCTTTATTCCTCCAGAGCACATCAAGCCCTGTGTTTGGCCTTTTTCTGCTTTCCATTGTACAGCCTTTTGTGCTTCACTTTGTGTGAGATATTTCAAGGGAAAATGTTTCACCTGGAAATGAAATCTTTCTCTTAAAACTGCAATAAAAAAATTTTAAAAGGTCAAAGAAGAGAATTTGTGAGAATTTAGAACTCTGTAATAAAAGCAGTGATATGTTCCTAGACTGAAATAACTTGACTCTTAGGTGGGAAAGTACTCAGTCAAAGCCACCTAGCTATGTTTTGTGGCAGATAGATAACTTACTTTAATTCCAGCAAGTTCTTTCACTCATTTAATCTAAAATAATGTTAATGTCACAGTAGGGAGTGGGTTTTTTTGTTAGATTACAAAAGGAAAAATTTATTACTCTCAACACACATCACTGGACAAAGAGCTTCCAAATAACCCTGCCAGACAATTATAGCCTAAAAGTACTTAGCCAATTAAATTCCAAATTTTTTAGCAGGCTTCTCTCCTCAGCAATGCAGTTACTTGGAAAATGGGTAGAAATATGTATATATTTGCAATAAACTTTTTTTGTTCCCCAGAAAAACATATTTTAACTCATACTGGTATAAAATCTAGACCTGGTATGAGATATATGCTGAAGCTAACAAACATAATTTGTGACATAAACACTTTTTTCCCCCCTAGAATCAAAATATAGGCTTTGCTATTGTATTTTTAACTTTTAAAGGATGACTAGTAATTTCTCTCAGTTTTGATTCTTAAGCAGTTACAGGAATCTGAGACTTGAGGAATTATTGCTTTAGGCACTTTAAAGATTCTAAATTAATTTTGGATATATTATCTGTAATATTTATTATATAATTTGAGTGGGGCAGTTGCAAAACAGTAAACAGCAGAAGAAAGACCATCAAGGATGTGAATGAAAGTAGTCTAAAGAAATCTGAAAATGTTTAGTTATTTTCACATCTCCCAGCATCTTACACTTGACCTGTATTTCACAGTTTCTTAGTCCAGTCATCCATTATTCACTATATAAGTTTCAAATGAATCCAGAACATTTGATTTTAGGCATTGCTTATATGAAATTGTAATTCCAAATGGCTTATGATAGCACTGTATGTCAAGTGAAGAGTGTCTGTCTAGACAGTGAGTTCAGAGCACAAAATCATGCAAATAGGCTGGAGGAGTTTCCAGAGTAAAATTAATTCAGAGGGCTTGAAATTGTGACAGAATAACTGTAATATGGATCTTGCATGATACATGGCTTCTGTAAAGTAATTAATACTTCTAATTACTTTAATTACAACTCCTAAATGTTTACAGAGGAATTTGTGGTTGCTTTCATGAATCATTCCCATGCTATAAATATCTTCATATGCATGCAAGTACAGAATTAATGTAATATACTGCATGCTATGTTTTAAACCCTGAGATGCTACTGTGACATTGTAGCAAAGCCAAGAGGTGGGCAGAAGCTCTGGGTCTGACTTTTGAGACCCGTACCTTGAGGATATTTGAATCTCAGATTTCATTCACCTCCTTATTTAAAAGGAAAATCAGATGAGCTTGATGTTGGATCAGCTCTGTAAGCCCTGCAGACTGAACACACCTGGCTATGCCAGGGTCTGAAGGCTTCTCTGGGGGAGGATGGCAGTGCTGGGAGTGCAAGCTCACAGGCCTTCTGCCAGGGGAAAAAAAACCCAAACTTTTAAAATAAGCTTTAGCTCTACAGGAACCCTAACTTTAGAGGCTACTCAAGAAAAGCAGAAGGCTGAATTGATCCCTCTTTGGATCAGGTATACTTTTTTCTTCTTCTTTTCTAATCCTCTGCCAACAGTGTCCAACCTCCCTTAGGAAAACTAGAATATCATGACATACTCAACGAGAGAGATTTGGAGGAGATGAGCATCCCTGTGGGGCTGGGCATGAATCCAGCCCTGTGTTCCAGGGGCTGCCCTGTTGTCGGAACCCAGGGCATCCCTGTGGCTGCCCTAGGGACTCAGACACCCTGGCCAAACAGTCTGGGAACTGAGCAAAAAGATTTGATACTTGTCCAGGGGGTTGAACAGGGGGGTTTTTGGTTCTGTCCATGGGGGTCACAGACCCTGGCACAAAGCAGAGATGAATTACAAGTCTCAAGAGTGTGAAACACAGTAGTTTAGCTTATCACAGAGTGAGAAATATGTAGTTTTGGGTTTTTGGAATGGGGATAGATGAAAGCAAAGATGGAGATTTTGGGGCGGTCCCTAAGGTTCTTCTTCTTCTTCTTCACCTCCATCTTCTGCTGTGATGTTAGCACAATATAGTTTAGAGAGATTGGGTCAGAGTAGAGATGACCTGTTAGTAAGATAATAAGTATTGGCATATAAATGTAAACTAAGATACGTAATGGGGGGTAGAAAAGGGCTCAGACTGCCCAGGGGCAGGCAGTTCCCTGATGGCCAGTGTTCAGCACAGACCTCGCTGGGCACAGAGCAAGCTGTGAGATAAGAAATAATAAACAAAGTGACAGACCTTGGAGAAACTGAAACTTGAAGCCTCAGTCTCTTTCTTGAGTCTGGCCCAAAGATTCCAGGAGAGCAAAAAAGGACTCTAACCACCTGAACCTTGGAAATCATAATCCAAGACCCTGTGAGCTATTGCTACAGGCCAGTCCAGGCCCCTTCCCTGTATTTGTGTTTCCATACACAGCCAAGTGAAAAGTTCATGAGATTGCTTTTCCATCTACAGGAGTGTTGGATTGCTCCTTGTTCTCCTGTCTAGAGGTAATATGAGAGAAAAGCAGAAGTATTTATTCTGCCAATCCACAGGTACAGTGAATAACCTTTAAATAGTTTGTCCACTGGGCTTGAAACTTCGATCTGATTTTGATAAATGTCTTCTCTGGCAATATTTGTGCTGTCATATAAATGAGATTACATGTTTTATTCATGGAACAACACTCACCCGGTCGAGTTTCTGTCTTTGCTTTGGTTTTGGAAAGACTCAGATAATAATTTTCAAATATTTCACAGCCCTTGTAGTACTGTTGTGTTTGATGAGCATTTTAAAGGTGCTGACACTGAGACCTCATCTTCACATGTGCTCATACCTTTTATATCTCGTATCAGAGTAAAGAATTCAGGGAGCTTTGCTGTTATGTAAATGATGAACTTGATCAAGGTATTATGCCACTGAGGATGGAAAGATCAACCAAAGCCAAAGGGTCTATGAAAGACTTCAGGGTTTTTTTAAGAGAAAAAGAAAGGGGCAGGTAGAATTTCATACCACTGTACAAGAACACAAGAGCCAGTACATCCCCTTGTGACAGGAACATACCAGAATTGTTCTTAAAAGTACAGCTTGATGTGTATGTGGGAAGATACCTGGCAGGATGATGGTGAATAGTTGAGGATGGAGGAAAAAAACATAGAATTCAGACCTTTCCTGTTCTAGCCTTTTAAGGTGATTTTCCTCTTTTCAACAAGTGCTGGAAAACAAAGAGAAGAAATTAAAAACTACACAATATTTTTGGTGTCACAAATTTTAACATACTCCACTTTGTATTAGAAAAAAGATGCCCCCAAATAAAAATGCTGATATATTCTTATTTCCAGAAAATAAAAGCATTAAAATTACCAACGTGGGAATGGAAAGGCAAAGTGACCCTGTATTTCATGCCATGGGAACATGGTGGGTGGCTGCAGTGTCCCAGATGACAGTCCTTCTAAAGCCAGGGTCCTGTCTCTGGTGAGGTGTGCCAGAACTATTCCACATTTTTGCAGAAAATATTTTAGGAGCTGGCTTTGGGCTCATACATTAAAATAGCAGTGTGCTTTCTAGAAGAGAAGCTGGGCCCAGCAACAGCCTGTAAATCAATGCTCTTGTCTTCATCGCTTTCATTTTACGCAGAGGTGCTACCACAGTTTCATCTCTTTTAATTGAGCTTCTACTTTGTTTCTACCAAGCACAAAACAGGTTTTCAAAAGGCATCAGGATCACAATCCTTAAGCCTATTACTGTCAACAGAGGAAAGTGTAGGTCAAATGTTATTATGCTGACCTACATTCTTTTCTGGCTTCACAGCAAAGTCCTTTTTCTGTTCAAGGGCTGCCTGTGCAATGCTGGTGGCACTGATGTAGTGGCTTTATCTGTGTATGCTCAACATCTCATATGTATTTCTAGGCTACTGTGGAAGAAATAACAAGGGAATTCCCAGGTTGGTTTAAATTTGATTCTGGAGAGAAATTCCTGTGACCGTGAAGGACTCCTAGAAAGCCTAAAAGCATCAGGAGCTGAGCAATAGAAAACAGGTGGAGGAAGAAGCATTCCTTGGTTAGAGAGGGCTCATTATTTCCTCAGCTCATCTTTGCTTAGCAAGAAGCATCTGACCTGATTGTTGAGTAAAGCTGCGTCTCTTAAGAACAGGGGGAGCTTATGCTCAGCTACACATGGAATTCAATTTAGCCCATTTTCTGGGGTGTAGATTTTGCACCTCTGTTCACCTGGATGAAGTCAGAGCTGTGCAGCTGCTTCATCACAGACCTTATACTGATAACAAGCAACAGTCTGCAGTAAAGTTAGAAATTGCCAAAATGCCTCAGCTGGGCTGCTTTGCCTTTGGCAACTGCTGATCTTCTGATATCTCAAGTTCCCTAGGGATTATTTCAATTTCAGTGTTGCAGGGTATTTAGGGGTTTTATATGTTTGTTTAAAGAAGTGGAAGAAGAGTAAATAACAGGCAAATCTTTAACAAAAATCAAAGCAATTCATCTGAATGATCCAAAATTAACCTCATATGAATCACATCAGGTATTTAAAATGCATGTTTAAATTTTAGAACAGAATATTTTCTGTGATTTCTGTAATTTCATTAAATTGAGAATTGTATTCTAGGACAGAATGAAAACTAATAATAAAACAATATGATTTTTAAAAACCCTCAGTTCCTGAAGGGCTTTAATACAATCATTTACTTGAAGTAAGAAAATTTTTTTTCTACCTCATATGTCAAACTTAGTGATATAGAAATGAAACATTACGTGATTAGTGGTCTTGGATTAGCACCACTAGAAGCCATGTGGAAATTCCAGTTATTATTCAAACTGTGTCTTGGCAGGCAAGGCCTTTTCCATAAGACCAGCCGTGCTGTCATGTAAAAGAACAAAAGTAGCTTTGGAAGAGAAAAATGTTGCATGCACTCATAATTTTTCCCAGTTCTGATCAAAAGTTAACATGAGTGGGTTGTACTGCCTCCCTTTTCAGAGCCTCTTCAGAGCCTCAGCCTGAGCGCAAAGAGTATCAGGACCATGTAGGAATTTGAACCAGCTGTTTAGAAGGGAGAAGATTTCTAACAAGCAGTGCTTACTTTAGCTTCTAAGTATGGATCTCACTTGACACCAGAACATTTGGAATGAATTCCTTCAGAGTTGGGATTCCCTACAGGAAATGCAAGGCCTGGTAAAATATTGGGTTTCCAATGCACACTGCTCTTTTAACACTGACACTTCTGTAGTGGGGAATTCTTGCATTATTACAGATGCATTTCTCTGGTGCCTTTCAGAACCCTTGTTCTGGCCAGCCAAGTGTGTATTTACCTGGTCACTGCTTTCATTACCAAGGTGCAGAGCATTTTAGGAACTAAATCTCACACTTCTACTCAATAGCTGAAGTGGTGTGTGGTGCTGCCAACTCAGTGGGCAGCAATAAGCAGCTGAAAGCCAATTGCCATCTTGGAGAGAATAGAATATCTCCACAGATCACTGGAGAGACACAATTTAAGAATGATTGCAAAGAGAACCTGCTCAAAGTATCTCATTCACTCTTTATACCTGCCTCCCAATATGTAGGATTTTCCACAAATAAATATCTGGAATGAAATCCAGAATCCCTGAACTGTAGAAAAGAGATATCATCAAGCTGAAATATTATCTGGGAAGATGGATGAACTGTTACAAGCAAAGGGTGTGAAAAAAATTCCAAAGCCACTGGATTTAAAAAAAAAACAACAAAACCTTAGAACTAGGCATGTGCTTGATTTCGTAGTTATTGTGAGGATAACTTATTTCTCTAAGCTGGGAAACTGTGAAATGGAATGGCAACCCCATTCCCTGCTGAGGACTAGATTTGAGCTCACAGTTGTGGGGTAAACCTGCCAGCTTCAAATCCTATCAGCAGGTTTGACCACATGCCTTACAGGCAGCAAAAGCAATTTGAGAAGGAAAAATCCTGTTTTACCCGTATGCAAAGATATTATTAATTACCATTAATTTCTGGAACATCCCATATAGAGTTCTGGATGTTCCAGAAATTAATGATAATTATTAGTATTATTAGAAAAGACTATATATTTTCATGCATTTTATACAAACAGGATATTGGTTGGGGTCACATCGAATAGTATCTCACCATTAACCAGTGGTATTTATGTAGGCACATATACACTTAAATACACTTAGGAGACACAGAAAGTGGAAGAGTCAGGCACTTTTTTTTTCAAACAACAGGAGAGTTTTACAGTTCTCAGTTTTACTCCATCTGGTGCTGTGTTCACAAAATTTATAAATTAGTTTTCACATTACAATCTCTTCTGATTTAGTGATACAGGCTGAGATTGTTAATTTATTAAGAGGTGTTGAGGCTCATGTTTGTCTCCACAATTAATTCATTGAAGCAAAGTCAGTTGTTTATCACTGAGAAAACTGGTGATGCAGAAATGAGAATGGCAGGGAGTACATCAGTTGAGTGCCTGATAAAATCATCACAGCAAAAGCATTTTGGCAGCCTACAGCTCTTTTATAAACAATGACTTCAGTAAAGAAATGGATCTTACTTTTAGGTAGATGATTACTCCTGATGCAGCACTGAAGTCCAGAAGTAGGTCCTGGGAGCAAGGGGGAGCAAGAGGCTTCAAGAGCAGCAAAGCCCAGCACTTTAGGAATAAAGCCACCTGCAGGACTGTGATACATGGAACACCTTAGAGACAGGCTGGTTTGGTTTTTCAAGTTCCTATACACAGCCCTTTCGTAGCATGGCCCAGACACAGGGGGAGAAACATTCTCAAGTACGGAAAGTTTACCTTTATCCTGTATTGTCTTTTCCCCCTCTTTGTCTAAATACTATGTGTTGATTTATGCAAATGTGGCTTATGGACCACCTAAGCAAACCTGCTGTATAAGCACTTAACTAAGGAGAGTCTCACTCCTTCTTTTGTGACCTTAGCATGTAAGAAGGGCTATCAAATTTTGTTCAGAGCTCTCAAAGCCCAGGAAGTGATGTTCTCACTGTTTGCATCTGGCAAAGAACAGGATGCAGAAAAATAACTGGATTAAAGTCACAGAGCAAACCACTGTGGGTGTTAGAAAATGAACGGTGTGCACCTGAGGCCAGGTGACACCTCTGCCTGAGCATTATGCCTCTTAGATCCACAAAAGCCTGCTGGGTTTTAGCCCAGATGCAGCTGCTTTTAGGTCTGAAATGATCATTAAGAGATTTGAACAGGATTCATGGATAGGCTGCTTGGCATGATTAGAAGCAGCAGATCAGAGACACTAGAGGTAGTGAGAATGAATTGGTGAATGAAAACCATATATCTAACATAATATGATACTTAAAAAAAACCTGAATAGTTTTGATTTTTGTGCCTCAGAGCTCTATCTGAATTAGCAGTCTCTTGAGGATGCCTGCATAAATACCAAGAGCAAAAAATTTAGGCACAAAAATGTCACTGCAAGTGGAGGCATTTCTTTGCTCCATTATGTGCTGATGTGTGCCTCATGAGCTTCACTGTGTTACTGTCACGTGCATCTGGCGCTGGTGGTGTGACATGGCTGTAGGGAGAACAGCTCTGATGCAAGGGGAGGTTGCAAGGTGTGAATACAAGCAGAGGTGACTCAGAGGGAGTGCCACATTTCACCTCCCCAGCACAACAGGGGCCATGCCAAGAAACATTGCTAATGGAGCTGGTCGAGGGCCACCCGGGTGCGGTGTCCCAGCCAGCCATTTCAGAACAGCACATTGTCCCAGGAGAATTACCTCTTGTTACACAAGATGATGGCTGACAAACGTGACTAAAGCCTACAGGCTCCCTTTTGGCAAAGCTTTAGCCCTAGAGGACCCTCCTTCCATCTCCCACTGCACTCCCCTTGCCCTCCTTCAAGTGACTAATCTCTCTACTCTGTGCTTTTTAAAAAAATTTTCTTCTCTGCATATCTTTCTTCTGTCTTTCTCTCTTCATATTTCTTTTGAAATGGTAAAATGATGGGATTTGCTTCTACTGGTAGGGGAAATGCACATATACTGTGGCAGTTCCATTGCACAAAGATCTTTCCAGAAACTCAGTTTGCAGTCTGTGAACCAAATACGTAAGGTTGTGCAACAGCTTATCACCTTGACCAAAGCAACCGTCTGATTTCTCGCAATGTGGCTTTTGCATTGATAAAGCAGCTTATAAACTGTGGGATAATCCAGACAGGAAATTGTTCATAAACTTGTAAACATCAATAACTGTATAGGAGTTTCTGCATGGTACAGAAGGGATCTCAAAGGGTGTATGAACAAAATGTGTAGGTATAGGTATAACTCTAAGAAATGAGCCATAAAAAAGACAATTCTTCTCCTTTCTCTGCTACTCTATGCAGATATTCAAATAAAATTATCATTTCTTAAGGATGCGAGAAAAGACTTCTCTTTTGATACAGTCTTATAGATGTTTTTCTGGACTTGTGAATTTTCAAGTCAGCCCCAGTCCATGCTGTGGCCTTGGTTTTGCACAGAAGTATATGAACCTTAGTGCTCAGCTTATGAACAAAGGCCTGCAAGTTTAAATAAACTTGACTAAATTCTTGAAATTAGCAGGAAGAAGTTATCATTGGATTAGTCCATGACACAATCTTTCACAGTTTTTAATAAAATTGTCAATCACAGAGCTTCTCAGACTGCTTGGAGAAGTATTGCTGGGATGTGCAAATGGACGCTGAAGAATTTCACAGTGAGATGTCTCTGATTCAGATACATCTCTGATTTTGATTTGCAAAAGGGGACTTTGTTCACAGTCTATTAAACTGGCTTCATCTGATATTTCCTAATTTATAACCTGTTATTATTTTTGATCACTCACCATTATAAGAGTGACCTGAGACTTTGACTTATATGATGTAGAAAGTGTGGGGATGATAATACCATAAATACTAATCTAGTTTCCTTTCTTTCAGCTACAGAGAAACCTGATTAACCCTGTTGCCTCCATCCAGAACAATTTAAGGCCAATCATAGCAGAGGATGTCATGAACACACTGCATCACATCTTCACCCCTACACATGTAAATCCTCTGAATAACAATCATGCCACACTCAGCATTTATCGGACTTTTGCTGACTTTGGTAGAAGCCACTCCCATAAGCTTTCTACCCCTGAAAAGGTAAAAATTTTCCACCTTTTTTTTTTTTTTTTTGTGTGTGTGTGTGTATGTGTATGTAATCCCACACAGAAACAGTGCTACTGACTAGAGACAGGAGAGTCCATGAGTGAAAAGAAACCAGGAACATATATAAACAAGGCTGCATCACAGAACAAGTTCCCAGGTCTCCTCTGAGACACCATTCCCTTGCATCCTAAAGATTATCTACATCAGACAGGGTGGGGCTGGAGAATGATGGAACCACTGGCATTCTCCTTGGCTTTATGTGGAATGATCACTGTATGTTAAAGATTTACACACTGCACATTTTCTGCTCTGAGAAATTCTTGTGAGAAGACAGTGTTGAATGTTTTTAGTATTAAAATTAAAACTACAGAAAGAAACACTGAGAAAAAACAAAGCCTGACTAGAACTTTAGTAGTGAAGAAGGCAGCACTTGAGCTTTTTGAGTTTGTCTGGCAACAGCTGCTTACATTTGTAGCTGGAGATGGATTGGAAAGGAAACTTTGGTTCTCCAGCCAGCCAAACAGCATGATTTTGTCTTTTCTATGGAAAAGGATGCTTTGCTGGATTCACTTTGATGCCAAAAAGACTTTGTGCACTTTTTAATACAAGAAATTTGATTTACTGCATTATGGGAGATCTTGTTTTCTCTCTTGCCTTCTGCTTGACAGAAAGGAAGCAGGACCACAGACTTCCCACAGGGACTGGTCTCTGAATCCAAAATCCAGTTCACTGGGATGTAAAATGGTTCTACTTTTAGATCCCACTCTTCTAACTACACTAGCCACCTACCAGTTTTGGATGCTGTGAATGGGCAGCTGCTCCAACAAATGAAAGCATGCAGATATATCCCTGCTAAGGAGTATCAGGTGGAGTGACATACGTTTTTCTCATGTCAGCAGAAATAAGGGTCAAAATGCTTTGCACAACCTTCTGTTATTTTTTAAAGGGGAAGAAAAATCAGGGGTGTGTCTTTGACCTTTGAAATATGATGGGAATTCCCCTACGGACTAAGGTCAGAGGAGTTGGGAAACAATAGGGTTGATTTAACCCTTGAGACAACTCAAGGGTTAGAATACAGTAGGAGAGATCAACTTAGTGCTGTAAAAATGATAATCATTTAAAAATACCTTTAATCTCTTAATTTACAAGGCCCATTAAAAAGGTAAAATAAAAGTGCCTATTTCTCTCAGAAGTCTAGGTGGCCAATATTTAAGAAGATGTCTATCTATACAGGAGATCATAGAATTATTTAGGCTGGAAAAAAACCTCTAAGATCATCAAGTCCAACCATTAACACAGCACTGTCATGCCCAGCATTAAATCATGTCCCTAAACACTACATCTACAGCTCTTATAAGTACCTCCAGAGATGGTGATGCAATCACATACCTGGACAGCCCATTCCAATTCTTGAAGAAAATCTTGGTGAAGAAATTTTTCTTAATATGCAATCTAAACTTCCCTTGGTGCAACTTGAGGTCGTTTCCTCTCATCCTGTCACTTGTTTCTTGGGAGAAGAGACTGACACCCACCTCACAACAACCTCTACATGAAAGTAAGGATCTTGTGTAAAAGCAAGTAAAGCAAGGATCCAAAGGTAAAGAATTTCATATTTATTCGGACCTGGAGACCATCATCTGTATGCATTTGGTATTACTCATCATTTGATGATCCCTGAAAATATTTTCACTTTTCTGTTTAAAAAATGTGGGACAATATGAAAGGCTGATTTAGAGATGTGTACACACAATAGATTTCCTGGTTTAACAAATCTGTCTTTGTCTTAGAAAAATACACTTAATACTTCTTAAGTTGAGGCCAAATTTTTTGTTCCTACTCACCAGAGCCCAGAAGGGCATAATGCATAAAAATGGGGCTTTAGGTAAGCCTGAACAAAGCTATACCTTTCTTTACACTTTGCAGATTCTGTAGCATTGTAAGCTTGAGTCCCCCTTGTTGTCAAGTCCATGCTCCCATCCTTGGAAGTGTTCAAGGCTACGTTGGATGGGGCCCTGAGCAACCTGGTCTGAGGAGCACTTTGTCCTGTGGGAGGTTTGGCTGAAGCCCTCTGTGCTAGGCAAGTTTCGGAGACATTGTTGGGTTTGCAAGCCTCCAGCATGGTTCATGAGAAAGGATGGCTGTGAGGCTAGTGAGGACAGGCAGAATGCTTGGAAATATTTTGGTGGCTGGAAAATAAAACCAGCTGCAATTGTGGTGTTTGTCCCTACTGGTCCCAGTTTTATCCCCTCCCCTCTTCAAATCTGGGTTACCTGCTAACTCCTGAGCAAAGATTCTTTTTTTCTGTCTGTTGCCAGAAAGCTCAGTGTCATGTAAACTGACCTGTGATCAAAAATTCTGCTGGTAACAGCAGGCTCAGAGCCAAGTGAGGCTGTAGGCATCTGTGTGGTTTTCCTGTTTCTACCCCCATTATTCCCTGCAACTAGCAGGATAGATGAGAAAACACCAGTTGTGCTCCAGATCCTTCAAATAGGCCATGAATTGACTGACCTCAGACTTCTTGTTGGGACTTCATCACTACCCACTGGAAAAGAGAGCAGTGGACAATATCCCGAGGGCTGTAACAGGCTGGAGAGTTTCTTGGTACTACTTGGCATGTTATTTCATGGGCATTCAGGCCCAGTGACAAAACATGCAAAGCTAAATGAGCTACCATGAATGTGATCATGCATGCCTCATGCAGAGTTCATGCACATCCTCCCTGAACACACACCCCACTCACACACACCCACACACCCCAAATCATGAGAAGCTGCTGGAAAAGGTGTAACAAATCTCTCAGATGCACCATCACTGACAGCCTCAGGTTTAAATAATATAGCTCTCAAGCAAGAAACTTGAGATTAAAATATAAACATGAGTGAGAAATGGTGCCAAGCTTGGGGGGATTAAGGGAGTCAATGAAAGATGAAACTTCAGAAGGTGTTTGAACCTGTTTCAAAATCCTTGAAACCCAAAGGCACAGAAAAGTAACCTCTTAGTTGCTATACAAACCTGTGTATGCCTTTGCCACTGCCTGCAAAGGCAGCTCATGTTTTATTGGCCAGAAAAGCAAATATGTCTCAACCACAGACCTGTGAACTGTTCCAATTAAATAAACTTTTCCCTCTCTTGTCCATGGATGAGAAACACAAGGTGTTTTGTGCTCTCTTACAAGCACAAAATCTTTCTTAGGCTTTTCTCTTGACAGTAATGTAACCTCATGAAATGTTCATGACTTGAGGCATGAATTGGAAAACCCAGTTATGACAATTATTAAATCCTGCAAGACTCTGTGATCACCAAGGGACTTGCAAATGAATGGAATTACAAAGTAACCCGTTGGAGTTCTACAAGTTTCACTCATCCTGACTGAAATTCACCTGGACACAACAGGAAAAGAGCAATTCTTCTCCCCCATTCTCCACCATTGTGTAGCTGGTGGGTCACATCAGTAGGCCTCTTTCCACTGGAAGACTTTCTTCTTCCTAAAACCATTAAGACTGCACACTAATTCCTTGGAAGAAAGTGTTGCTTCAAAAGCCCTTTCAAACCATGTTCAGGAAGCTCAGAGGGATGCATGTTTCATTTGGAACATAGAGAAGGACAGCTCGATGTACAGCCCGGGGACTACTGAGAGCAGCCAGCAACCAGGACACCGGTGCTTGACTTCTTGTCTTGAAATGCTTTTCTTTGTAGAAATGCACACCTTCGACCTTTTGCTTTGGTTTAATCCTGAAAATTGGGGTAGCAGTAATTTGTTCTGTAAAGAAGCATAGTGGGAGTCCACAACTATTTGGAAAGGTCACTTAAGGCTGAATTTTTTGTTTCATTTTGTTGAATTTCTCCATGAAATGACCCTGAAAGCTACTGGTGCAGCAGTCAGCTGAAACTAACCCTTAACTACACAGCTTCCAGAAAGTAATGAACATTTCTGAGTCTGCTGTTCCTCAGGAATGTTGAACAGTACAGAAATCTTAATGCTGCTGATGTTGTTGGCTCAAACAATCTTTTGACATTTCAGTAACAGAGCATGAAGGATTAACAGAAGAGGCACTGGGGAAGGGGCATTTGGCTTTCCTTTTGCATTCAAAAGGATTCACATCTGAACTTCCTCATTTGCTTCACATTCTGAAAGGATCAGAATGCGAGAGTATATGACTAGAGATCTGCAAAAACTTGACAGAAGATAGAATGACAGCTACAGTAGGATAAGTTATGCTTGTTAAAAGAAAACTAAATACCATCATTTTACTCTTGAGGATTGGGCTATAGTGATTTAAGGCTACATGAGAGCACTGAATTGGAGGTTACACTTCCTTTAGGATATACATAACAACTTCACACACTTAACTAATTCATGTCCACTTTTCTGAATAGACAGATGACAGTCAGAGGTCAGCCAGAAAGCCAGAGAGTGAACTGGGAGCTAGCAAGTACAGTGTTAGTTTCTAAAAAAATTGCTATGTTTTTCTTTTTTTATGAACTCAGCTAGGATTACACATGCTATACTCCTCCTATCACCTTGCATTAATTTTCTGTTATGCTGGCTGGCCGATCTCTCCCAAATCAACTCTTAGTGAAGTTTAGGAGGCATGTCCTCACTGCACGTTGAATTCCTTTTACAACACTGAAACACTGTCAGGTCTTAACATGCCCAAGCTGTACCAAAGCCAAGTGAGATAGTAATCAGTTGTCATGCTTGAAGAACACTTGCTCTAATATGTGTCTGTACATTTCTGTAGGGGAAGAGCTGCCAGGGAGGGCAGAGGCAGGGAGCAATGAGGAGTTGCCATCCTGTATGTGTGCCAAACCCCTAGAAAATGAGGAAAGTGTGCTTGTACATTTTTACTGTTGGGGTGTGCTATGGTGTTTTCAAACCTTCAGTTTTTCCTTTGGGATAACAAAGAGTCTGCATTACAACAGCATCAGCTGTCACTTAGATTAGACAGTATCTGAGAGTGGGATACAGTTGTTATCAGACAGTGCTTCTGCAATGTTCAGCACTTTAATCCTTACAGCCACAAGGACCACTCGTCCTTCTTGCTTCAGTTTTTCAGTCCCCAGTTAATATTATTATTATTATTATTTTTTCATGTAAAACTGTGAACATTACCTTTTGGAAGGAATCTCTAGCATTTAATGGACTTTTAATGGCCACTTCAGTTTTTCGAATAAGAACAATGACTTTTAGTAAATTGTGCTTAGAAGAGGTCTTCAGTAGCTAGTATGGCTGCAGTCCTTCATTTAGACACATGATGAGGTACATTTTAGAGTGTCATTGCCATTCAGATAAATCAACTCCTTTAAGACATGTGCATTATTAAGTAGAAAGGATGATATTATCTATTATTATTATTATAGAAAGGTAGGTATCATCTAAGCGGTTCACCTGTCATTTCAATATTTTTCTTGAAACAAATACAGTAACCATCCATGACCTATAATTTCCAGAGGAGAATTTGTTTGTAAACCTCAACAGAAAGCAGGTTTGGATACCTCAATTTGCTTAAAAGTCCTGTTTATAATCACCTATAGAATAAGGATAAAATCTGAAGAATTATCAATGGGAAAGGCTCCTTTCTGCTCATTCAGGATGTTGTTAAGGGTTCTAGAGCTCCAGGAGTTTGAATACCCTTCAATTAAAATTCCATCATCTGTCTATCTATCTAGCTAGCTAGCTAGCTATCTGCCAATGCATGTGACTACTTCACAAAATGGAACTCTTATCTGAAACTTGTCATGCATCTTAATCAATTAGCCACAAATGGCTTCAACTGACTGTCTGCAGTAGCTTTGCCTGAAACCTGTAAACACATGTTGCAACCTCTTATTAGCTCATTACGGAAAAAAAAAACTCCCAAACAACAAACAGAAGAATAAGAGTGTGGTCAAGGAAAGAATTATATATCTTGTGGCAATGAGAAACCTCAAACACAATTTGGATAGAGAACTTCCAATAAATGCAGGAATGCAGTAAGCAAGCAGTCTGTGTTCACTGAGATCATACCATAATTACATACAAATCTTGAAGTTTTAAACCAAAATGTACTTATCTTAAACTTACAAAGCCTTTGCGTTTAACTGCAGAGTGGGAAAAGGTAGCTCCTTGTTTAAATTCTATTTCCATTTTAAAATAAAAACAATAAAAGAAGAGAATGTCTCTGGGAGGACATATACATGTCTTGAACCCACAATTACCTGCAAAAAAGCAAGATGACTACATTAAATATACCCAGGCAGGCATGGGTCTCAGGCTGAAACAGGGAGCAGGCTGGACTGATCAAATACTTTCAGCAAGTGAGTCAAATTCTTACTTCTTTTAGCCTTGGCTCCAGGTCTGAGTTCACTATTACCTCTGGAAATTTCTCCTTGGAATATGCAGTTGCTGCTTGGCAGATGTAGCGTAAGCTGCATGGGCAAGAGTAGGGGCCCTGTATCCTGCCTTCCCAAGCAGGTCAGCTGTGTCAGTGAGGAATGTTGCTCAAGGGTTAACCACCCTCCTTATGACTCCTTGTTGAGACGGAAGATCCAAGTTCCTAGGAAGAGGTTAGGACTTTTTTTTAGACAGTCATTGCATATTTTTCTAAGTACTTGAATGCAGTGCTGGTGAGGAATCTGCCATGACAGCACTTTTTCCACCAGAAATTTCCCTTTTTTCTAAATTTGTAATATTTTGTGAAAATATATCAACTTCAAAAGGCTCTTTTGTGAAATGATATTCTTGGTCAAAACAGAGAGTAACAAATTCTACCTGATTAAATATGTGAAGCTAAGTGGTATAATGGCACTATGGGCAAACAGCTTCTCAGAGCAGAAGATGTCCAAGATTATAATACAGGCAAGAGAATACTTCATCCATTGAACTATGATTTGCCAGTTTAAAAAATCCCAAAAAACCAAGAAAAAAGGTGGTCTTGTTTTTTTTAGTGAAGGAATACACAAGTGCAAAAGAAACATCCCTAAACCAAATTAGAGGGGTTTTTTAAAGGACTGCATATGTCTGTTGTTAGAACTGTGAAAACACAGAAGTGCTTGTTTCCTTGTGCAATTGCTACTATTGTGTAAGTGGTTCCCAGCATGGTAAACAGCAAAGGTAAGATGGTGAGATAGAGATAGCTTGGAGAAACTTGTATTTATTTGTCAATGCCATTTTGGTGAATGCAACTGCAAATAGACTTGATACTGTATGTGCAGTGTTGGGTATTATTAATATTTATGACCAAATCCAAGAGTGTGTAGCACCATTAATCCTTTTATCAAGGACAACCTTCATAACTCCGTATTTGACTAAATATTTTCTGTGTAATATTCTCTTCTACATGAAAGAGCATTATGCTGGTTTTGGCTGGGATAGAGTTAATTTTCTTCATAGTAGCTGGCATGGGACTAAGTTTGGATTTGTGCTGGTAACAGTTGTGACAACACAGGGATGTTTTCCTTACTGCTGAGCAGTGCTTACACAGGGCCAGGGGCTCCTCACTGCTCCCCACCCCACACAGGAGTGATCTAGGGGTGCACGAGGAGCTGGGAGAGGATGCAGTCAGGACAGCTGACCCCACCTTTGGTCAGGTTCCATCACGCTCACACATAAATCCACAAAAAGATGAAGGAAGGGGGGCATGTTCAGAGTTACGGTGTTTGTCTTCCCAAGTATCTGTTACACAGCCCTGCTTTCTTGGGAATGGCCAAGCACCTGCCTGCAGATGGGGAGTGGTGAATGAATTCTTTGTTTTATTTGGCTTGTGTGTGCAGCTTTTGCTTTACCTATTAAAGTGTGTTTATTGCAGTAGATGAGTTTTCTCACTTTTCACACCAAGGGGGAGTAAGCAAGTGGCTGGACAGAGCAGAAGACAGCTAAATGCTGTTAAAATCAAAGTGAGGAAAAAACCCTGACCTCAATTGAGGAAACAATTTAAGAAACTTGGCACAGCCTGCTTCCAATGTAATTTGCAAAGCTGCTGATTCTGAAGTTTCTTTTCAGGTGACCCTTGGATCTTCACTATTGTAGAAACTTTAAATGGTGTTTGCTCTATAGTAAACCCTAAAACTCGTGCTACATGTTTTCTCTTTTCCAAATTACAGAATCAGTGGAATTGTCCTGACTTCTAACTCATTCCCTTAATTCTAATGAATGTTGCACTCAGTTCCTCTGAATTGTATACCAAATAGCTGCTTGATATCCTTTTGCTGCTGTGTTGAATACTCTTGCAGAAATAATCTGCAATCACTAGACTGAGATACATTAATTGTAAAACAAGCAGATGAGCTAATGGCTCACATTTGGCTTCTTTGCACTCTTGTTTCCTAAGAAAAGTTGTGTGTGTCTAAGTTCATGTGCATTTTTCTGTCTGCCTCCTTGGACCTTTTTTAGCTATTGACCAGTTTTAACTATATTTGATACACGAGTAGGAGTCCCAAGGACACCACAGGTTCAGTGGAAACGGTCAAGTGAGAAAAGAGGAAGACTTTTTTCAAAAAAACCTAAAACATGTCATATCTGGATCTGATTCTGCTTAAGAATTCCGATTAAAACCATCCTAAAACTTCAAGCTTCCCCAGACTCACAGATTCGTTTTTATGCCATGTGATGAGCTGCACAGATTACATATATTCAGAAAGATTTGATATTCCATGAAGAGTAAATCAGGGGTTCCCAGAGTTTTTGTACAAAGTGAGCTAGAAGCTGTAGTAATTCCTTTGTTCTTTGCCAGGTGATGATAAAGAAAAGATCGGGAGAGTCGCTGTTTTTAATTTTGCCCTATTTTCCACCAGATGGTGCTCCTTCCCTTGTCCTGAGGTTGTTCTTTCTGTCGAGTAATACCTGTCCGTATCAGACTCTCTGCATCTGTCTCTATCCACTGTATACCTGGACACATTGCTCGGGGTGTCTCTCTCAGGCCAACACTGCTCTGACCTGCACCTGTGCTTTACAGGATGTTTGGGGTCTGTTTGGTTCTTCAAAGCCTTCTGCATTATGAAAGTGTGATATTGCAGCTGAGTCCAACCATGTTGCGTCAGTACAGCCCAATGCTTTGTTACCACCGTTCATTCACCTTTGTGGCACTGTCTGAGACAAGCAAACCAAGAAATGGGTGCAATTGCACACACTGGCATGACTGTTGTAGGCCATGATGTATCAATCAAGCGTGAGATTATGACCCCTGATGGAATGTGTTAGCTGTTTGGAAATCACGGATTGGTTTCTCCAGACTAGGTCTGTATCAGTGTAAACAAGTGGATGACAATACCAAATTAAAAACAAAGGCTGAGTCAAGCAGGAAACAGCACTGACTCTGCAGTGTCTGCATGATGTGTTTTCCAGTGCATTTGCTGCTCTTACCTTGACCCTGCTCCCTATGGAGGGTTTGATCTTGCACCAGCCAGAGCCAAGGCACTTTGGCTCACCCTGAGTAGATCACCAAAGTACTCTTCCACTTTTATCTAGGACCAGGAAGACAGTCAGAAAAGGATGTTGTAAAAGCTTCTTTATCTCTACTAAAAGTATAAAAAGTTTAGATAAAATCCCATTACTTTTTCTCTGCAATTTTAGATGTATGTAGTGACACTGCACAGAATACTAAAGGCACTGACCTACAAGTAATGCTCCTGGCAAGCCTCCAGCCACTGGATTCTTCATGGACACAGCAGAGCCAGCTGCAGCCCTGTCCTTCAGCTGTCAGTATCCTCAACCTGCTCACAGCCCTCCACAGCCCTCCTCTCTGCCTTTTTCTGGACCTGCTATTAAGAAAACTCCTGACATAACTGAACATATACTTTGCTGTAAGGCTTTCCCTTAATTTCTTTCTCCCTCTCAGTCTCTTTATCCTACTGTCAGTCCCCACCCTACCTCCCACTCCCCCATGATGGTGCATTATTGGTCTTGAGGAGGAGACACACTTACCAAATGTGTCAGGAATGGATGGGTACGGGTTCCAACATCTGATCTAAATAGATGCTGAGCAGGAGGAGTTTGTTTTCTACAGGGCTTTTGTCCTTTGCTCTTCCTATGTTACTGGGCTAGGAAGGAGGCAGGTAAGGGATGGTAGTGACAGAGCTACTCCTTTTCACAGGAAGTTATTGAAGTGTTTTATGAGACTGAGAACTATCACTGCCCCATTCACCTCTTCCTGAACCGAGACAGACACTTGCCCAGGCTGCACAGTGAGTCACTGTTGAATGGGTATGCCTTGGCTTTAGTTTGCAATTCCATAATGCATTTAGGGACTCTGTAACAACAGAGGATTTAAAAGAGAATTAAAATGAGTAAAGAAAACCTCAGTGAAACCAGGTGACTATAACAAACCTCAGCATTGTCACTGCTGCATCCTATTCTCTCCTGCTGGATGTTGCTAATTCACCTAAGTCCTTACATCCATAGATCAAGACCCAGCTTAAAAACAGTTAGGACTTCTGCTAAAAGCTGAACTAAAATTCCATTCTACTTATTTCTTTCTTTTTTCCCCCCCCCCACTGTTTAGTGAGAAAGAAAAGTTTTCACCTGTGAAAATTTTACTTTTTTTTTTAATGGTTACATGTTTTTTCATTACCTGTCTTATTTACATGCAATTGTAGATATTTAATTTTAATAGCAAAAAGCATTATACTTTACTCACTGTCAAGCAGCAGAATCCTAGAAACAGCTTCTTCACAGTCTGCCTGTGTGCAGGAATGGTGACTGATTGCACGGACCTTGAGACTCATCCTAAGGTAATTTTCCTTGATGTCTTGGTGATGCATCAGAACATGTCCTCTGTTGTGATGTTTGTGTGGCCCACATTTTCAAATGCCTGGATGTTCTAACCTTCACAGTCAGATCCACTTTTAAGCTAAAAGGAGCAAAGATATATCCCCACAGTTATGATTAGTGATACTGCCGTTGCATGAGTTTGCGCCAAATATTTCAAGGATTATTGACAATAAATATTATGGCTCAAAATCACTGTGTTAGTATGGACTGGAAAGCCTATTTCACTTTGGTCTTTTTCTACCTAGAAGTTTGCTTCATTTCAGAAACATTTCATAGGAGTGTTCTCATCTTCACTCTCCAGCTGCCTTAACAGTATGATGCATTTATAGGAGAAGGAAAATTATTAGAAGAATTTATGCTCTCATCTGATTCACTACCCAAGAGAAAAAAAAAAAACCAACAAAAACAAAACCAAAAAAACCACCAAGCAAAACCCTTTAGAGTATTTGTGGTTAAAGCTATTTCTTTTTTCCCGTTCAGAACGGCTTGATTCACATGTCTCTGGAAATGATTTTTGCCAGAGGACAAATTGAGTATTGACTGGTCGGTGTGAAAACTGATTTAGAAACAGTCACAGTTGTGATGAGGATGGGACAATAGGACTGCAGGAAATACTTGTTTGTGATGCAAGAACGCAAATTGTGCAGTGTGTGTGCAGAAGAGTTAATCCAACAAAAAGTGGTTTTATCTCAAGGCGAAGTTTAAGACTGTGTTGCCCTTCCTTAGACATTTTAATTGCAGGTGGAGAGAGATAAGCTAGCACTCAAAGTGACAGCAAGCTAATACAATGCTTTGTATTGAGAGCAAAGGAATGAATAGCTTTCTCATTACCAATTTTAGGCATGGGCAAGCAGAAGAAAAGGCAATGTTAAGATCTGGAACAGGTCTAGAGATCCTGCTTTCTTCCTGCACCAGCCAAATGGGAACAGTGGAAGCATAACTCCATTGCTGGGCTGGAGCAATTTGGACTCTTCATGCTTAAGTGATTATTAATGGGCTAAAAGTTACAGAGAAAAACAGTTTTTGATGTTTCATAGACTCACATAATATAATGAAGATAGTCTTACACTGACAGATTGGAAGGTTAACCTAACATCTTAGTTCTATCTCAACACCAAAATTAGCAGGCTACAGAAGCTAGTGCTGGAGTAGGGTGAAGCAGGACCCTCTGAGGAAGAAGAGGACTCTGCCTCCAAGAGGTTACCAAGGAACAGCTGTGATTCAGAGCTGAAGTGACAACAGAAGAATATGTTTTCCAGAAAGCCTCCAGCTGTGCAGCTCGGATAGGCAGTGCTCCTGGCATGGAGCCATGGCATCGATTGCTGGTGTCCTTGAAGCTGATGGCACTCGTCTTCTGACTTTTTCTGACTTTGCCCCCTGCATTTAGATTTGGGTGTTAGGTGTTAGGAGGCTCTTTTCTTGCTCTTTTTTTTTTTTCTTTTTTTTTCTTTTTTTTTTTTCCCATAGACACTACAGTAAACATTCTGTTTGTTTAGCAAAAATAGCTCAATGTCTAGACCATGTTCTTATTCATCACTAAAATCCTCACAAAAGACTTCCAAAGGCAGTGTAGAAGGCACTCTGCAGCACTGGCAGTGACAGTGCCCCTTGGCACCCATGGGGACATTAAAGCTCCTTTGGCTGACGCATCTTTTAGAGGCTGTGAGCGTTTCCTGGGGAACTACATCTAGCTGAAGGTCTCTCAACCACATCCCTTTTTCTCTCGAGGACATAAGAAAAGCACACCAAAACTGTACTGTACAGGTCCTGCACATTAGTGAAGCAATGATGAGTTTCTCCATGCCTTTCTCAAGGGAACTTTGAAGTCATTCAAAGAGCTTTGGGAAGGTATATTTTAATAACCCAGGACTGTACTTGCTAGGCTTTGCATTTGGCTTTGCCATTTTGTTTACTATAGTGTTTGTGAAATAGGGACAAGCCATAAACATCCACCTAGCTGCACTTCTGCAATGACATGCTCTGACACGCACGAGTATTTTCGGTGGAAGTGTTCCTGCAGCCTTCTTTGTGGGTTTTCAAGTCATCCAGTTAGGGAGAAAAACAACCATAGCATGTTACTGAGGTCACAGATGAATAAGACATTATGAATAGTCATGCTGGAAACAAAAGCTTCGGTGAATACTTGGTGAGAACTGTGGGGGTTGACAAAAGTTTGCAGAGCAATTCAAATTAATGAAGCACATGAAAAAATGTTACCTTGTGGATGATTTCCAGGCTGAAAGAGTTTTTGAATAAACTGTTCGATATTGGGATTTCACTCGCCCTTATTTTCATCTGAGTTGTGAATCATCCGATCATCGGCTTGAAGGTAAATCATTAAGTAAAAAAATTTAGGGGGTGGTGGGGAGAGGAGGGGTGGCAATCAATGTGTCAGGTTTACCCTATGTCCCAGAGCAGTGAATAATTGCTGTTACTGTAGCAACTGATGGCTTAATGCCTAAGCTTAAACTTCTCCCCAGCAGTGTCAGATCTTCTGAGTGGGTCATAAATAAATGTGAATACATATATCATTTTTGCATCAGAAACTTTGCCAACAGATAAAATACCTTTCTTTCTTACGCTGTTTTAAAAGAGAGCATATACTAACATGCCCACATAATAATAACTTGTCCATTTGTGACAAAGTTTTTCTCCATATCACATCTTACTGCCAACACTAACAGTCAACAACTTCCTTCATGAACTGCTGCGATTTTATCTGGAAGTTTCAATCAGATGCGTACTTGTAAACTTTTCTCAACATTTTGTGAACATTTTCATATGATTGTGAACATTTATACATTTATTCTCCCAGCAGCTCTGTAAAAGGATACAGTGCTTTACAGCTCCAGACCTGAAAGATAAATATCATATAACCTGCCTTCAATGTTGCAGAAAGTCTACAGTAGAAAGAGAAAAACATTTCAGATTTCCTAAGATCAACTCCAGAGCCGTACATAATTTCCCAAGCTAAACATCAACTCTGTGGTCATGGGTCCAGACATCTGTCCCTAATATGTTAAATGGCAGAAATATGCTGGCACAAAAAGATGGGGTGAAGCTGATTGTTAGACTATTTACTTTTCTCAATCTTATGTAATCCTAGCATGTTAATCTGTTTTTCCTACCTCTGAGGTAGATTTTATAGATTTTTCTCAAGTGATGCAACATACTTCAAGTTCAGTTTGGTCATTCAGTCACTTATTTCCCCTTTCTTCCACAAAACAAGAGAAGGTTTGCCACCTGTCAGGAAATTTCCAGTGAAAGGACAAAATTGGTAGCAGCAATCAGCTGAAAGTAAGAATGTGCTTATTACATGAAAGTGCATGCTTAGCAATTAAAATTTTCTAAAACAACATTGTAGTTGTTTTTGTGCTTTATATACAGTATTAAAAATAAAATAGTCTACCACATGTAATTTATGAAAGCAGCTAATAATGAGTTCATTATTGCATAGCAAGACAACGTTGCAGTCGTGGTTACAGGCCTAGCCAAACTCTTTGATCTTCTAGTTCATTAATGTACAAATGAAAAGACCTTTGCTAATTATCTCAGTAACTGGTCTCACTCAGGTCTCAGTCAGTTCTTATTCAAGGCCTTACTCTTTCATTTTCCATCCTCTGTGCAGGGAGTGAGTCACCTGAGTCATGATTTATTGTCCTTTCATATAGGAGATTTGTTATTTTCATACCTATGTCCAAGGGACTCACCTGTCTATAAAATTTGCAGTTGAAACAATTTGAAAAATGCCAGGTGATGTAGCTATGTGCAGTGACACCACTGGGTATTAGTAAAGAGGAGCTGATTCTAAATAGGCAAATGCAGCACCCAAGAGTTGAGCCAGCCCCAGGGCTGAGCTGAGTATCATTAGAGCATCGCTCCACTCTTTGGGCTCCTTCCTCTTCTCCCAAGAAACCAGGCTGTGAAACCCATGACTGGGAATGAGAGTTCATGTTAACAGGGCATTTAAAAAATCCAGTGAAGGTGAATTTTTGAATCTGCTAGCCTGGCTACTAACAGTGTATTCTGTCAGAAGTGAATAGTAAATAATTCTTTCTAGCAGCTCTCTCTACACAAAAACATGGTATAGCTTAAAGCTTTTGTTCACTTTCAAATATTGTAAATGGTCACTTTTATTCAGATAAATTTCAGTTTAAAAATATATAATATGCCTATTTATAAAATAGAAATTAATTCTGAATTTTAAATTATTGAGATCTGATCTTGATTGTGATTCTAAAATGTTGTCTTCATTCTATACACAGATTGTGGTTTTCAACTTGCATCTCAACTAATAGCAATAGTTACCAAATGGTGCTTCATACATCATTGTCAGTCTCTCTCCCCTTCTTCCCCCATCTTTTTCATTATTTTAATAATGACAGTTCAGTGACAGCAAATAGGAACATTATGTTCCTGCCTTAGAAGTTGCATACCAAATTATTTTATGCCAGGATTCTATGACACATCCTGTATTTCTTATTATAAACAAATCACATTCCCTGAAGAATTATGTCATCAGAAACTCACATCAAATTCATATGTTACAGTATTTATATGATGAATGTTTGGAATAATGAGATGGTTGATATGGCTTTGAGTTCTAGTATAATTTATTTTTTGTTGTACCATTCAATGAATTCGTGCATGAACCTATCATGGCTTACTTGCCTCCATTGCCATTGATTTTCCAGGGATGAGACCTGGTGCTGGGAATGGAATCTGTTTTATGCAACTATGCTGTGGAGAAAAATACTGAAGGTAATATTTAACAATGATTGAACTCACATATAATTAACCAGTATTTTCACAGGAATTTGCTTCTGTTATTTTTTTAATGCACACAATTGCACACAAACAGGTGGCTGCTTTCTTTCAAGTTGTATCCTTGTGGACAATGGATTTTATGGTGCCTTGGTGCCTCTACCTACAGCATTATTGGAGATGTGAAAAGAGATTTGAGGTACAGTTTAGAAGATGAAGTGACATGGTGAGAGGACTATGACAGTGAATTATAACTGGCGTATATTTTTCAACATGATCGAGGCAAAACTGAGCCAGATGAATTTCTTGCCAGCATGTGATAAATCTCTGAAGAGTCTGTAAAGGAACAGGTATGAGCACCATTCTAAGGAACGTTTAAAACTAGTCTAGATGATAGACTGGTTACAATGACAGTTGTAACAGTAGTTTCAATTCATTAAATACACTTGATTGACCAAGACACTTGTTTAAAGGGACAAAAAAGCCCTAAAGCCTATGGCAACCTGGTTTGATCACTTACCTGGTTTTGGTTTGAACAGGAGGGCAAACTAGGCATGTTCTGATGTCTCTGAGAGCCTGAAGCGTCCTATGAAATCACAGAATGGTTAAGGCCAGAAAAGACCACTGCAGACCATCTATAAACATAAAAAGCAAATAAATACAATCAAATGTATGGTGGAGGAAAAAATATAGAAAGTGCCTGTACCATTTCCTATGAAGTTGAAACTTATCCATGTTTTTTTCTCCCTTTTTTCCACCTCTTTCCTTTTCTTCCCCACTCCATTTCTTCTTTTGTAAATTTTGGGAATACTGACATATTTTCCTGTGTTTCCTGTATTGTGGTCCAAGGACATGCTTCTTGTGCTCTGTCTGTCCATATGCAAGAATGTCAGATCTACAGATCTTGTGCCTGTCCCCCGTTTAGATTAGATCATCAAGACCATTAACTAAATTATGTACTTGACAAAAAACTCGAGAATATCCAATCCATTTTAGTAGCAATGCTGCAATCTCCTAGTACAGAAATTGACTGAAAGTCTGTGTCTATTCTTTCCTCCAGATTTAGCAGCCCCAGTAAGTGTTTCCCTTAGATACATTCTGGAGAGGCATTTCTGCAATGTGTGTGGGGGTGCACGATAAAGCCACCTGTCTCAATCAGTGGGGAACTGAATCCCACCACTGGGGTGATTGCAAGAGGCATTGCTGCCTGTTCATATGTCTGCATGTTAGGAGAAAGATCTCCTGCAGGGCATGAGAGCAGTGATGGAGTTTCCTGGAGATCACAACTCCATCTCCAAGGCTTTCACTGTCTTAGGGAGCGGTTCAAGGAGAGACTCACTCCTTTGAAATTCAGGGCTGTTTTGCTGTGGGTCACTGAGCCCTGCTGGCAAGCCACAGAATAAATCCTAATAAAGTCACTACAATTCTTCTCATCCTTTCCTCCCACACATGCAGAATGCCAGCTGCTAAAAGCCATTTCAGAAAGGGCATGGGAGAAACATGGGAGAAGGTTTTTCTTTCTAAATAAATCAAGCCATTAATTCTGACGAATGCAATGTTGCGTAGTAACCCTACACAGGGGTGATGGGGTGCCAGCCTCATGTCAGTGTGCCTCACTGCAATGCCTGTGATACTGTTCACATGGTCACCTTCCAGGTTGAGTGGTCTGGTTTGTAAGAGGCAGATGAAGCTCCTCAGTGCAAACACCCACAGAACTGAATTACATTGGCCCCTTGTCCTGGAAAAAGTGATGTACATGTGCTTTAATCTGGGAACAATGTGCCAGAAGAAACATGAAATCTTTGCCGTGTAAAAGGCATCTGGAAAATATCAGGGCTAACAGATATGGACAGCCCATCTCAAATGCTAATGCAGGAGAACTCCAAGGATAAAAGCTGAACTTCTGTGCTCCTCAAGTTTAATTAGCATGATAAGTGCTAGTACAATAGTACATAGCCTGGTATGTCCAAGATCTCTCTTTATGGCATCACTAATAAACTCTGCAGAGTCTTCATCTCTAGACATAACCACTGAAACTTGAAATGCCTCATGAACAGGAATGTATTCATCTTTATAGTGTTACATTTGTCTAAGAAGGCTAGCCTCCTTAGCATCATGACTGAGAGACCTACAGAGGCAAACTGCTGAAAGATTCTGACAGAACCCAGAGGAATAACCCAGGCCTCTGAAGTCCCCTCTCTTTCCTGCTTAGAAAATACCTCTCTCCACAGTGGGAACCAGCTGACTTCCAATGATGTCAGTGTTAAATATTTGCTTATTCTATCCCCCATCTTCCTTAGAACGGTATTTCCCCCGGTCACGCATGTATCAGACATGCATGTTCCCTGGCAGATTGTGTGCTAACTAACTCCCCTTCCAGCTAAAGGATGTGAAGAAAACTCTCCGGACATATAAGATATAGCGCATGCGTCCAGTGAAAGATTTTCTTTTAAATGTTATTAAAGTGAAAGCATAGTAAGGAAAGGGTGCATTGTCTCAATTTCATTATACAAACAAATAAAAGTACCTGCAGTTCCACGGAATTTTAACACAGTTAATCATAAACTCGATATTTGCATCTCACAGGCACTGAACATTGTGTAGTTACTGGAACTGGGATAAACTGGTTTCAAAAGATTTGCCTGCTATTGCTCTGTTCAAGGGTTAACCCTCACTCCCCTGTCAGATGTTGGCAAAAGAAATCCTCTCATAATCACAAAGATTGGAAGTTAGCCTATGAATTGTTCACATCTCTATCTTGCAGGTAGCTGCTTGCTTTGAGATGCCCTCAAAAGATCTGTTCTGGTATGACTCCTAAGGCTAACTCAAACCATGAAGGGTTGGGTTTTTATTGTCCTTTGTACCTATACAGTTCTTAGACCCCCCCCTTCATTTCTGTGAAGCTATTCCAGCTTCACCTAATGGCAGATATATCCATTGCCTGACTAAATGCTGAAATCTTGGAGTCTGTAATACCCTTTCCCAAATGCATGAATGTACTCTTTTAAATTCACTCAGCTCACATTTATACACCAAGACAGAAATGTGCTTAAGAAGCTTCTCAGTTTATCCCCTCTGCAGTCATTCAGTCATGCAATGGTCACTCACACGCATGCAGACGTGCATGAAAATGCACCCATCCAGAATCCTGCTCTTCAGTGTCACAAAGAGGGAGAAGCTCACATTGAAGATCTTGGGCACCCACATATTTATGCTGTCGTGAGTCTTTGCTGGGCATATTCCTATTTGAGCAACCCAGGGAAGTAGCAGCACTCCCATAGATCCCTCATAACTAGTCCGATCTGTAATGTCTCAGTCAGTTGCTCTGCACCTCAATTTGTCTGTCTCTATATTCTCAAGATGTGTGTTGTGCCATCCCGACCTTAAACTGCTTTTGATCTAAATCTGGACATGGGTAATTGTGTCCAGGGTTGTCCTTCACTCCTCATCTCTGTCTCATTTTCCAATGCTGCATGGATTACAAGGGTGACTGCCTTGCAATTAGCTGATTACACGGTGAACAATTCCCAGTTTTTCATGTAACTGGACCTGCCGTTCCTTTTCAATCCAATTTTTCTGGCTCCTAATGTCTTCTTGTAGCATCTTGTTTTCCTTATTTTTTAAATTTTCTGCTTTCCTAGCACATAACAGAAATTATGGATGCTCATTGTAGATCTCTTCTAGAGATTAGAGACCTACAATGAAAATTAGCTAATCTAGAGATTAGTGCAACCCAAATTCTCTTTTCTGAACAGTTTTTAAATTTGGGAATATTCAAACCGTTTAGATTTTAAATTACCCCATAGGGCTCTTAGGGAATCCAACACCCTTAAACTGGGAAAACTTTAATTTGGTAAGACAGAGTGCATTGTAAGAATCAGCACTCTGTGTCTGGAAGCCATTTACCCACTTGCAGGTTTCCTAAAGTGTTTGATATATTCTGTATATAGTGAAATACAGTCAGTACTTGTTGTGCTTACTCCTACTTTCCTTACAATTATACTACAATGTCAAGGTATCCACATGACACAAGACAAGTTCTATAGCTGTGCTCCAGTTCCTATCTCTGGGGTCCTAGCACAAAACTCTAATTTCTATATTCACCAAATTTGGGGAGTGAGAGGTGCAACATCCAAGAATGTTGCTGATTCCTTGTGGTTTTATCATGTCCTGGTTTATTAATGTAACAGCAGAAGTATTTGAGGCCTGTTAAAAGTTTATCACACAATATCTGGGCTCCTTTCTTTTTTAATCTCTGTGCATTACTTTGTGTTTGCTTTCTTTATGGTCTCATAATTTTGCTTTGGTTCTGGCAGCTTCAAAGTGTTTGCTAAGAGATTCAAACCACAACAGATAGAAAAGACCCATTAGGTCATTTTGGCCTGCTTGTTGTTTAACACCCTCTATTGCACAGTTATGAAGTTTTCCTCTGAGACATCATTGCACAGTCAGTATCGCCTCATAATAAATTACATCTTTTGGAGTCCTGAAAAGGCAGTATACACAGCTATACAAAAATACTATTAGATATACATTGTCAAAATCTCAGCGAAATCCAGGGGACTGTGTCAGCTCATATGGGCAAAAGATAGTCTTATAAATAGTTTCTTACCAATTGATAATGTTGACTCCTTACAAATTTTTAACATTTTTCCTTCAAATCAGAAGCAAAACATAACTGATGCTGCCCTGCATTTAATGACCTCCTCCTTGCTACATATCTTTTTATTTGTCACAGACATTATTTATTGATATTAATCTTTGTCTCCCTACTTCTCATACAAGTTTATTCCCAATGGTTTGTGCAACAATGGTGCATTGAGTTGGTTTGACTGGCACACTGAAGAGACTAAAACAAATAAATAATTATAAGCCTATATTATCTCTAGGATTTGCATTTCTTCCTTTCAGTGTTGTATAAGCAATTTGCGTTTGCCCTAACAGTTCATTCTGGCTGTTTATTACCCTTATCTTTTCCATGGAAAACTTATTATGTTATTTATTTTTTTTTTTTCTTTATACCCTATTCCCTTTTTGTTTCTCAGTGCAGATGTCTATGGTTTTTTTCTTATGAATCTCTCTCTCAGAGCATGGACATTTTTGCAGTGATCCTTGCAAAGTCCTTCAATCAATGGATGAACACTTGATTTTGCCTTTTCTATACCTTCAGACTGACATGATGAGAGAAACCACTTTGATGTTTTCAAGAAAAAAAATCCAACTCTTGATCTGAGATGTGTGGCAAGCAGACCAAAGGGTCAAGGTGGCAGGGGTCCTCTCCAGGAACAGGAGAAGTGGTGCTTAAATGTTATTTTCTGGTTGGCAGATGGATTTCTGGGAAAGGAATTTGAGAGTGTTTGCTTTTATCTCTTTTCTCATCAGGTTATCCAGCACCCCTTTTGAGGCATATCTGGATTTTTAGGATATATCCTTCTCCTGGGGAGAATATACAGAACCAAAGAACTTTGTTACTTAATGATTTTCAGTTTATCAAATCAAGTAACAGAAAGTCTCTTTGGTGACTATTACGTGTGTGAAGAAGCTGTAGTAATACCAAAATGCACTGCTGTATTGGTTTTAAATTTGAATCTTCACAGAATTGTCTGCAAAGCTCATATTCTGCTGTGGCCATTGTCAACCTCCTTATCATCACTTTACTTAAAATTTGTCTAGACAGTGATCAGCAGAACTGTAATGGATTTTTCTTGAGATTCATTATGTTTGGAAAAATGCAGACAAAATGCTTAGGCTGTTTTCTAGACCTAGGCCAATATTTGGTAATATTAAAAAAAAAATCCATATTTTCTTTCTTTTCTGGGTGAAAAGGTGTCTGATTTACAGAACTGCTAAGTACTAAGATCTGAAATGAAAATGAATGGTAGCTGTGCTTTCAGTACTTTACATAACTACAGAATACTAAGTGTTTTAAATACATGGTGCTCAGGCAGCTCAAAATGGATACCTTGAATTAATAAACACCTCTGTCTTGATCTTTTTAGGATTCGCCATTAAAATAGGAACAATAAATTATTACTTTCTTACCCCACTAGGGATTCATAAAGATCAATAAATGTTTTTGTGTTAATACTGTAATGTTAGTGCTAATGCATTAGTACAATGTAATACTAATCTACATATATTAAATGTTTATTTACATTATAAATACATGTGTAGCTATAATACCTAAAATGCCATGAGGATGAACAGCATAAGAAAACTCATGAGGAAATGAACAGAAGTTTTCAGCACAAGTTTGATTCATGTGCAATAAATACAGCTCAGGGCCACTCCCTGTATGCCTAGTTTTGGGTGGCTTCCCTTTGAATGAGTACCCCTTAGTCTGTGCCCTAAGTATTGCACCTCCCAACCTGTCACAATGTTAATAATGTTCTCTTAGTTCTGTTCCCTGTGTACAGTTTCTAGGTTTTGAATAAGTGGTGTGCAGAGGTGGCTGTTTTGGCATTGAGTAGCCTGCGAGTTAATCCCATGAACGAAGTGTTTAGCTTCCCCCACAGATCTCTGCCAGTTGTACTGAGAGTAGCTGCTGGACCAAATGGAGGACTCTTTGGAAAATCTGCTTTTTCAAGTTGGTGGATGTACAGGAATAGCCTTTTTTATCTGCTAGGAAAACCTTGTGAAGCCAGGAGAACACTTGCTGCAAAAGAAAGCTAAGGTAACGAGGCTCTACCTCATGAATCCATCATGTGGACTATGATTTGAGGGGAGAACAGTGGATGTTGGAGCCCTGGATTTTAGCAAGGGTTTCAACACTGTCTCCCACAACATCCTCATAGGATGTGGACTGGCTGAGTGAACAGTGAGGTGGGTTGAGTACTGGCTGAGTGGCAGATCCCAGAGTGTCGTGATCAGCAGCACAGGGTCTGGTTGGAGCCCTGTCACTGGTGGTGTCCCCCAAGGGTCAATACTGGGCCCAGTCTTGTTTAACTAATTCATCAATGATTTGAATGAAGGGGCAAAGGCCTCCTCTGCAAGTTCCCTGCAGGCACAAAACTGGGAGGAGTGGCCCATACCCCAGAGTGCTGTGCAACCCTTCAGAAGGGCCTCAAAAGGTTGGACAGATGGGCAGAGAAGAACCTTCTGAAATTACAGAAAGGCAAGTGCAGGGTCCTGCTCCTGGGGAGGAATAACCCCCTGCACCAGCACAGGCTGGGGGCTGAGCTCTTGGAAAGCAGCTCTGTGGAGGAGGACCTGGGGGTCCTGGTGGAAAACAAGCTGTCCATGAGCCAGCAGTGTGCAAGAAGGCCAATGGGATCCTGGGATGCATTAGGAGCAACACTGCCAGCAGCTCACTGGAGGTGATCCTGCCCCTCTACTCAGCCCTGGTGAGTGAGGCACATCTGGAGTTCTGTGTCCAGTTCTGGGCTCCTCAGGAAAAGAGAGACTAGGAGCTTGTGGAGTGGGTCCGGTGAATGACAGCAAAGATGGCTGGGAGAGTGCAGCATCTCTCTCTCATGAGGAAAGGCTGAGGCAGTCTGGCCTGTTCAGCCTAGAGAAGAGACAAATCAGAGGGGACCTTATCCATGTCTGTAAGTCTGTGACAGGAGGGTATCAGGATGGAGCCAGGCCTTTCTCAGTGGTGCCAAGCAATAGGACAAGAGGCAATGGGCAGAAACAGTGCCACAGAAGTTCCACCTGAACACGAGGAAGAGCCACTTTACTGTGTGGGTGAACAAGCACGGAACAGATTGCCCAGAGAGGGTGTGGAGTCTACCTCACTGGAGATACTCAAGATCTCTCTGGATACAATCCTGTGCCATGTGCTCAGGGATGGCCCTGAAGGTTGAACCAGAAGACTGACTGTGACACCTTCCAAGCCTGCCAATTTCGTGATTCTGTGATTTATTGATAAGCTTTAAACTGGCTTACTTAGGTTGGATTTTATTTGGAATGGCAAATAGTACACTCTTAATCTGACAGCTTATTGTAATCAATCTGTGCTTCAAACATAAACGTTCCTGAGCTTTCCAAAGAAAAGGCAGTAATGTTTCTTACTATAAATACAAAGTACAGCACTTTCCTTCACCTTTTTGAATTTGTCAGAAAAATATACACTAGTATGGATGACAATTACTCACAATTCTGTTGCAAAGCAAATGTCCACGATGGAAAATTGCAATTTAGCCAAAGAGCTAAAGGCAAAAATTTAGCAAACTGTGAAGAAAAAATTACAAGGTCTTACAAGCCTAAGTAATGGGCAACCTTAGTAATAGGTGGCATTTGCCTGCAACATAGAACACAGCTTGGAAATAGTATCTGTCCTATTTCTTCTGGCTTCTCTAGTGATGTTTTTAAAGAAAGTGTATTATTTTCCATCAGACTTTATGAATCACTTCTGATTTTGTTGCAGCAGAATGAAGGCAGGAATTTCATACTCTGTATTCTCAAATTGTTTGGCATGTCTAACCTACATATCAGCTTTATACCCACCTTTTGATATTCCACTGGAATTTAACAAATGAAGCAGAGATTAATATTAATGAAAAAATAGAAATTACCATACATTTGTTCTCTGTTTTCATCAGGTGTCAGACATTACAGTAAGAGACGCCAATTTAAGAATCTAGACAGATTTAGGTAATTTCCTTGATGCCTATAATTAAATTAATTCTGGGAATCTGCACTGGCACTTCTGCCATACTGTGATTGTGGCCTCCAAGATCCTTGTTATAAAGTTTTTAATGTTTTCTCTGCCACCTAGAACTATGTGGGGACCAAACTCATGTTAATTTTGTGGCTACAGTGCTAAAGGAGGATATGCAGAGGGAAAGGTCTGACTGTCTCTGAAAGCCACCCGTAATCCTCTCAGTGCTGAACCACATGTAAGTGTCAATAAGCATACTTGGGAGCATGGGGGCAGCATAGTTGGCCAGGTAGGGCAGTAAATTTGGGGAGCCACCACCCTGTGTGGCACCCTGCCTTTGAAAATAGCACAGTAATAAATAATGCATGCTGGTGTGCCGACCAAGCTAGCTTCACCCTGTCCAGACCTGTTGGTACAATGTGCTTTTTTGTCTGTCTGGAAGTATTCTGCATCTTAGCAACCAAAGCTGTCTCTGCCCTTAGGAGCTGAAACAGAAAAGGCCAACAGCCACACAAACAGAAAGTGACATTCCAGTCTCAGTACCACACTGGAATCATTTTTCTTCTGCTTTTGCTGATGTCCTTTTTAGCAATAGGAAAATTCTACTTTCCCCGTCTGTGTTGAGATCCAGTGGTCACATCCTCCTGTGGTGCTTCTGCAGCATGTAGATAAGATGTATTTCATGTGATTCTTTAATCTCCCATATTTTGCTTAGTGACACAATGTAAGACTTGGGTTTCTTGCTAAAGGTATCCTTCCTGGGAAGGGAAGTGCTCTTTACTGCTTGCTAGTTCTTTGCTTCTTAGCTTTTCCTGCTCTGGACTGATCATTCATGCTGATGTTATACTAAGGGATTATTTTGGTGATGAAATATAAATACCCACCAAGACATGACCTGGTATGCAAATACTTGGACTCAGTGACATAAACACTTAGAGAAATCTTGTAAGTGTTAGGCCTATCGAAAGAGCTGCCTAGCTGTCTGCGGGGACAACCTCGACCCTTGGTGTTGTAACTGCCAGACAATGAAGCTCTCCAAGATGGGTATTTACAGTCTTCCTTTTGCCTCAAGGACAACTTTCTTTGATAGGTGAGAATCAATGGAAGCCATGGAACTTGACATAACCTGGGTGAGAAATAATTGAATCTTCCCAAGCAACACTTGGACACAGGTGCACCTTATCTATGTGAACAGAAAGAACTTAGTTTTTAATTTGTGTTAGTGTGGATGATAGGAACAAAGGTGACATTCCTTGAGTCTGAGATCCACTATTTATCTTGAAATCAAGTTCAGCATAAATAATATTTGTGAAATATTTCCCCTACACTGACAATGAGCCTTGATTAATAATTAATAGTATCTCTGCATGTTGAAGGACAATTCATTCTCTGTGCTTGGTAAATCTAGCACTAAGAACTCTTGTCAGCATCTGTCAGGGGAAGATTTATGATGATACTTGGGACCAAAAATGAGCAAAGACTAGAAAATTCACTTCACACAGACCGCTGAACTGTCACTGAATAATAATATTTAGCATTTCTTGTTTTATGCATACAAATTAATGAAACCTCAGAACCTTCCCACATTTTAGTGCATTTTTAACTGTTTCCATGTTGGTGCATTTTTTGACTAGTGAAATAATGAGAAACAGATAAGGCCTCATTTTCATTTGGGCACCTGGTTTCCTGCTCAGGTTCATGGTTGCAGGCTGGAGGAGTAACTCACACCTGATCAAGGAAAACTTTAGATTGAGCATGTCTACTGATTCTCTGCCCTGCTAACCTGCATATAGCTGAACTTTCATTCTCAACCCCATATACCCATACTCATGATTTTTTTTCCTTATTTTGTTTCTTACCGACTCTCAAATACCCAGAGAAGCTGAAAGACCAATAAACTCCCCTTTCGTGCATTTTTCAGGATTCTCAATCTAGAAAAAAATGGATTGAGCCCATCACATGGACTCACCCAGTCCACTTCCCTGCCAGCAGAGGGTTATCCCACACCATGCATCTCATAATGTTATTTCCAGACTAATTTTAATTTAGGAAATTCCTGCTTTTCACTTCTCCCCATTCTAATTATGATCTCCCTATCTACCTGAAATAATCTCCATTTAAAAAAATAAAATAAAAATGAAGGGATGATCTTAAAAAAACAACTACAAAGAAATCAATCCCTCATCCATTACCAGGTTTTTCTTTTGTTCTGGAGCCACGCGTGTAACCCGGTTAGACCTGTTCTCTTTGAATGCCGAGGACTGAGCTGGCCTTATGCAAACGCTCTCAACCTCATCTTGGTTGTTGTCGTTGCAGATCCAATCAAATTAACAGGAAGTGACCTAAGGAATTCCCCTATTGGCTGCTTGAGTGTTCAGCTAAATGTTTTAAAATTAGTATCACATCCATTTATCTTCACTCCTGGGAGTCTTTAGTTGACATAACCTAGTACCTGTGCTTACCCAACCTACTGTTCTGTAGACAGGTTTCCCATTGCCTCAGTTCAGGATTTCCACTCCAGAATCTGCAGCTAAATGAGGTAAGATTTTTGGGGTATTTTTTTCCTTAAATGCACTCCCTTTAAATTAACACCAGTGAAAATAATTAAATAATTTTAAAAAATTGTCTGCTGGACTCCTGGTTACTATACCAAGCCTTTCCTGTCCCATTTTGGAACAGCAGCTAAACTCATTTAATCAAAAGGCTTTTAATTGTTTCTGCTTTTAATGATTTCTGCTTTCCTGGTTTGAACTTCTATTTAAGTATTTAAGTATCTTCTATTTAAATATTTCTGCGGCATTTATGTTTGAGTGGGGCCAGATCCTGAGAATGGCCTCTATTATGATATATCTAATAATATTCCAGATCCTAAATCTGCTACTTTTGTCAACAGAGTTGTCATCTGTTCCGTAAGACAAGGGGTGAAAAAGTGGACTTACCCAAAGCTATTCAGAAAGCTTGTGTCACAGAACTGGGATACCCTCCACAATGACCATGTTTCAGTCCATTTTAGTGATGAGGATGTTGATGGACATGATGTTTGTAACAAAAAACCCTAAAGTACATTTATAGTTTGGCTTGGTTTCAGCCTCAAGGCAATTTCTTGGCAGTTGTGTGGTGAAGGAGGTTCTGCTGATCTTAGTTCCGTCTAAGCAAAAACACTGCACAGAACCCAGCTCAGGCACTGAGTAGGTAAATATAGTGTGAGGCCCGCAGTGTCTTTACTTGTTTAATTTGTTTCTGTTCCAATGGTAATTTTATTTTAATAGAACCAGAACTGGCCCCTTAAGGTATAGACATAGTTGTTTAAGTAGTTGTAGAAGAGAATGTAAAGAAAAAAGTTGATTCAAATCTGTGTGGATTTTGTAAAATATGTGTAATGGGCTTAGCGACAAATGTTTGCATTTCACCCCATGAGACATTTTAGGCACATACTTGTGTTTATATTGTTACAGAATTATTCAATTATATCATTAATGTACTTTTTTATTACTTGATCTAAAGGTGTATGTTGTGTTTGCTTCTAAAGTACATCCAACTATCCTTTCTTTCCTACCTTTGCCATTTGTTAGAAACGATCAATGATTAGAATTAAACAAGCTCATAATGACAGAAATGTACCTTGATGTAAAAGTTTAATTTATTAATTTAATTAATACTTGTCTCACTTGGCACCGTGTTAAACAGATCTAACATGCACCAGTATTGCCTGCAATTTGTGAAAACTTCAGTGAAATTAAAAAATGCGCTCCTTTAAGTTTTGCTTTGATAGGAAATTTGCAGAGTGTAGTTTAAACCAGTTGTCTGACATCTATTTTGCACTGTAGAAAATACCAGAGCTGGAAAATATAGCAGTTTTATATTTAATGCAAATACAGAAACTAAAGAAAATGGCTGCAATTAAAACTAGAAAAACAACAGGATTAAGGTGTTTCACTTACAAATATCACAATGACAGTTTAATTCCTGCCTTGTACAATTTTCAAAACCAAGTGATTTTTGCAATAACAACATAGGACTTGCCAGAATTTTTCAGAGATAATTACATGACTTCAAGTAGAGCTTATCTTTTAGAAAACTTCCAATCTTGAAAAAAAAGTCCAGAAGTCCAGTGATGGGAAATTCCCCAGAATGTTTTTAAGTGCCCCAGCAATTAAATACCATTCTTCTAAAAATATTTTATCTTATTTTCAGTCTCACATGGTCTTGCTTTAACATTCAGCCTCCTGATTTTGTTGTCTTTTGATGGTTATTGAGAAATTTCCCTGGGTAGGAAATTTCTGTTCCTTGTGTAGTTAGCTGGGGACAAGTCCTTTCTTAGCCTAGTCTCTGATAATTGTGCTAGTCTGAGCTCCAAAGCCTGTTCCTTTTCATGGAGAAACTTATAGTACAGTGAAGGATGTCAACCTGTTTCACTGTAAGCTTTTCCATCCTTTAATCACTTCAATGCTCTCCTCTAATTTTTCAACATTAGCTGTGAAATTTGGATGTCAGGATGGATCAGAGTCTGTAGAGTGCCAAACAGAGATATTATGAGTCAATATACTGGGAATTCCAGTTCAGGGGTTTGTGAATTGTGCCCAAGGCTTTCTTAGAGCCGCCATTCTCCAGACACCCTTCTCCCCCTTGAGCACTGGTCCTGTATGCAGAGACGAGGTTATCATTAGTAGAGTCAATGTTTCCTTGCATTTAGCATTTCTATTTTTTTTCTACTCCAAGTGTCTCTTGTAAAGCCTATAACAATGGTAAAAATACATCCTTTCCCCAAGTCCCAATAATAAAGGCTCTCCTATCACTGAGAATATCTCTTTGCTCGCCCAGCACAAATGAGGTTGTGCTTCACAGCAACCTATAGAGTGATAACCATATATTTACCCCAGTCGTGGTGAGATCAGGGAGTAAAATGTCATCTGTTCAACACAGGATATTACTACCCTCTTGTCAGCTTAGAGAATTTGCTGTGGTATTGCCATACTAATTTCTTATTACTTTAGATATTCTAAGGGTGTTGTGGGTTTTCAGCAGTGGTGGAAACAGACAATAGAACAGTTGGACAGGTGAAAAATTAGATCATTTGGCTCCCACTCAACTTCCTTAATTTTTTTTATTCCCAATGAATTTTCTTGTTAACATCTGTACTTGTTCTGTCTGGGAAATGCAAGGTAGCAAACGGCAGTGGAGAGAGATAAAACTTTTTAAAAAATCATCCAGAAACACAGATGGAGAGAGATTAGAGAAGAAAAAGAAAGATTTCTGTAGGTGCGTCTCTGTTCGGACAGGAGTGACATGTTAGTCTGTTGTGTGTTCCACAGCAATTTGCACCAAACTCTCCTGCGAGGATGGAATTCTACACCTGCTGAAGAAGTGTGTATTTATGTACAATTCTCACAGAAAAGGATTAATAATTTTATTGACTCAGCAAACTCAGAGAACTGCTCACGAGCCATGACACCTTTCCAGAATCAGCACTTAGCTTTCCTTCCTTGTTTGTCCTTTCCACGCTTTTCATAAATACGTTTAACTTAGTGACAAGACCAAACCAGGAAAACTTCTCACTAACCATAATGTAGCCTGGATCTGTTCTGTGGAGTTTACAGTCACATGCTTTCTGTTGCTGTTAACTTGTTCAGAGTCAATTCTCACAAAATTGTCTGACCTCTTTATGCAATACTATAAATACCATATCTGTGAACTGGGGCAATGACCTATTGTACAGCGAGACAGGTTGGAAAGTGGGTGCTCCAGGACAGACCTGTCTGGCTTAAAAATTCATCAGTGTGCTGAGATCAAGATACAGATTGAGATGAATGACCTGTTCTAACCTGAGGACAATGTGCCCACCCTCTGTAGGATTTTCTGTGGTCTTATAGGTCAGCCTTCCCACAGTTTTAAAGGTATTGCTGAGGTATAGGGATTCCTGCAACAAGCAGCACATAAAAAGAAAATGGAGACAAATTTAGTTGTCATTTGTCATTACTAATGACACGCAGTATTAGGATGTGGTAGAATGAAATGTAAAGGCTTTGCTGTCCACAAGGAAATGAACAGAAACACTATTTTTGAAACTAGCATAGTTTGTGATGTTTAATGAAGTAAAGTCTCTGTCCCATTTCACAGCTTCACTACTACTGAATTTCAGCCATAAGCTCATGGAATTTTCTTCCCAACAACAAGCGCTTTGTGAGCATTGGTGAAGCCCAACACCATCTCCAGCGAAGCGCTCTGGCTTCAGTCGCTCAGCCAGTGTCCAAGGGCACTTCAAGACCTCTGACCACAAATGGCTGCATCTCTCCCTCACTGTCTCTGCCTCAGTACACTCTGCAGCTTACATGTATTATAGTCTCTGATGATCCCAGGAAGTATTTCAGTAAGTTTTCAAGGAAAGGGTACATTGTAAACTTGGTAACAGTGAAACTCATGAGTAACACTGCTGATCGAAAGGCTAAACAAAGAAAGATTTGTTCTCACAACTGGTATACAAAAAAGTAAGGATTAATTTGGGTTTTGAGGAGTCTTAGTATGAGAGTTCCTTTGAGCTCTACTGGGGTTGCAGTTTGCCCCAAATCCCTCACTGGATGCCTAGAATACTTGGGGCATTTGTTGGTCATTGGTTCTACAGACAGGTGAGAATGAGTAAACATGGAGTCATGTAGCCAGTGGAGCAATCGACTGGCATTTGGGATTTTGCATGTCTCCTTCTGAGGAAGAGCCCTCAAAGGCTGCCTTTCTAAAAGCTGACATTGCACATGGTTATCACTACCTACTCCTCTGCTGATCTTGTGAAATGTGCTTCACAGGAAAGAGCATGAGAACTAGTAGACAGCACAGCCACCTGGAGCTGGGTAATCACTGGTTATAGAGGAATGAGATGGGGTAATAAAAGAGAATTGCTTTGTGGTGGTGGAAAGAAAGTAATTTTATGTAAAGGAGCTACAAAAATGTGGAATAAAAGTTTCTGCCTATTATGGAGGAAGGATACAGACATAAACATTTGAGATATTTTCTCAACTCACAATCAGATGTAGCCGGAATAGTCTCCTGAGTGCCTGAAAATCTGTAAGGATTAAGCAACTATGTGTAAAAGTATATTCTGTTGCCTAAATTAGTAGTGCCATCACAAGAAGAATTGGTTTTGTTTTTTAAAACTGTTCCAGGTTTTCTTTCATTTACCAGTGAGCAGTTAACTAATTTATGTTGCTATATAGTTAAAGAACCTTTGTAAAATTGCCCAAGACACTATGGTCAGGAATCAGACTAAGTCCGTGATATAGTGATTACCCCCAAACTTTCTTAATGATTTTTACTGCAACATGTAATTATTATTACACAATAGTTTAAAAGCTTGCATCTTGATGATGCACTTTCAAAGTATGCTTGGTTAAGCAGTTGTCTCATAGATTGGAGGGGCTTTATCAGGGAGTCAAATTCTGACACACTCAAGGGTGCTGTTCTCATCTCTTTTGCAGTGAGATCTAACACAGTACTCACATAAAAGACTCTTAATATTCCCAGGCACCTGCCCTGACAGAGGAGGATAAAAACGTTTTACAAGACTGAATTAATAGGTGATTAAATGAGTAAGATATCTCTACAGACTTATCAAAATTGGAATGTACAGAATGAAATAGATGCAGTTTTTTCTACATTTAATGACTCGCAGATATCCTTACCCTCTCTATGACTCTTAATGATGGAGCTGTAATACTTTGTAAAAACAGGCAGAAACTTCCCTTTCTTCTGTAAAATCTTAAATGATTAAATATTTTTGGACGAGAGTCAATCCCATAAATTTCTTTGTCTGCCTGTTGCTGATTCCAGCAGTCACAACAAACACCTTGCTCTAAGTACATGGAATTACAGATTCATTTAGGCTGCAAAAGATCTCTAAGATCATTGAGTCCAACCATTAACTCAGCACCGCTGAGTCTACTACTAAACCAAGTCCCTAAGTGCCATATCTGTGTGTATTTTAAATATCTTTAAAAGGTGTGGAGACCCTGCCACTTCCCTGGGCAGCCTGTTTTAATGCTTGCTAACCATTTCAGTGAAGAAATGTTTCCTAATATTCAATTAAAACTCCCTGAACGCAACTGGAGACCATGCTCTCTCATACTATCACTTGTCACCTGAGAAAAGAGACTGACACCCATACTCCTTTCAGGTAGTTGTGGAGTGATAAAGTCTCCCCTGAGCCTTTTTTTTCTCCAGGCTAAAAAACACCAATTCCTTCAGATGCTCCTCACGAGACTTGCAAATCCCTTATCCCCTTCACAGGCTTTCTTCTCATAACTTTTAAAAGAGGAATTGAAGTCTTTTTTCCCAATTTCAACCAAGTCCGTTTTCTAATCTGCATGGCTCCTTGATTTAATCCTTTAAAATGCAAAGCTATTGGTATTTGGCATGTGTGTAGTGTCAGTAGGTATAAGTGAGTGACTGGCATTGTCTCGTAGTGAGTGAGGGGCTGTTCATGCCAGGAGTCCTAGACAGAGCTGCTTTCCACTTCCATGCCTGTGGGTTTTGCCCTGTGCTGCAGTAAGGTTTTTTTGCAGGAACATGTACATGGCCTGAGAGCTGGGGTGCTCAGGGCTGCCCTTCCCCAAACTGTGGACTATAAGCAGCAGATCAAAGCATCAGCCTTCCTTATGCTATGACACATCTCCAATGTTTTAAATCTAATGAAGATTTAATCATTGAAGATAAAAAGAAAAGAAGAAAAAACTCCTCAACATCTGCAAAAGCTGTTACAAGGATCTCTGATAACACTTGTTTCTCAGAACTTTGTTAAAATAGGTATAATTCCATGGTAAAAAAAAAATTCTACTTGTGAGGAAAATAGCTGTTTGAAATATAGTCTGGAAATATTTTCGTTGATTTTGTTGGGGAAATCCCTTCCAGTTACATTGATGACTGAGCTACGTAGCAGTACAGGGGAGTAAAAAGAACTGGAGGAAGCAAAGCTCTTTTTCTGATTTCTGATGCCTCCAGCCTCCCTTCCAGAGACCAGCTACATACTCCACAGTCGCTGTAAGACCTGGAATTCTTGTGCCACTTGAAGATGATATTTTACACTGTTTTACTGGTTACAGGATTATGATGTATTGAAGAAAAATTACTTGTCCTGGTCAGTCCGTCTGATTAAATAAAAGACAAAAAATTAGAGAGGGGAAAAAAAGGGAAGAAAAATTTTTAAAAGTTAAAGAAATTAGCAGGAAGATGAAGAATAAAGGCATTCACTGAAAAAGAATGAATGGGATCACAAACTTCACATCATAGTTCAGTTTCGAGGCTGCCTGCATTTCAGGATTAGTGTGGTTGGGCTCTGCAGAGGGTTCCCTGGTCACCAAATGCACAACAGCCATGTTAGGTGAGTTTATTGCTCCCAGCGCAGCTGCTCTGGGGTGGTTTTACTGCCTGTGTACCACAGTTTTATGCTTCACATTTCTGTCTTTCACAAACAATTCCACATAACAGAGTTGAACATTTGATCCTTGAACAATTTGAATATACGTTTTTACATGTCAGTTGATTCCCTATTGCCAGGGAACTTTCTTTAAAAAATTCCTTTCTTTCATTGTGATTACAAGAGAAAATTTAAAAAAACCCCGAAACCCAACAAACAAAAAAAAATCCTAACCCACACAAGCAAACAAAACCCACCCAACCAACCAAAACCTCCCAAACAAACAAACAAACAAAAAGGAAGAAAAAACCCCTGTAGAAATAGCCACAGTTCCAGAGAACAGAAATTTTGAATTTCAGCCAGCTCTGCTTAGGAATTTCTAGCTCATTTTCAGGATCATACATAGGTCAAGGGCAGCTTTTTTGATTTAGTACTTCAAGCGTAGGTTTAATTGTTTGGCTAACTTATCATTCAAATCTCTACTAGTCACATAATAGCCATGATGCATAGAAGAATCTTGTTTTCAGTCTGAACAGGTCTCTTTTTTTTCTTGAGAATTCTTTCTCTTGTTTAATATCTTCACTCTACCCTCAAAAAAACCCACATTCAACCTAACTCATCTGCATGTTGAAAGATTTCCCAGAGACGTGATGCAATGGATAGCAATGGAGCTTGAGCTGGGAGATATGAGCTGGACTGACTTCTCCATTGACTTGTTACGTGACTTAAGTGAATAATTTCAACTCAGTGTCACCATTGTCCTATTTGTAATGTGGACGCAATGCTGGTTCCTTCTTTCATTTCTATGTTTTGTGCTATTTACTGCCTTTGCTGTGTGTGTGGACTCTCCTTCTCTGCTCCATGGTTGTCAGTGTTTCAGTTCTTCCATCCATATAGATGCTATTAGAGTAGATGAGCCCTGAAGGCTTAATTTTCAGAAGAAATTAAAAGTAGCTCAGTTCCCAGATGAGTACCTACTTCTCATAGGCTCAATTTTTTTTTTTTTTTCCTGTGAAATAGTAAATTAAGAGATGGAGTGTGTGTGGGTTCATACGGGAAAGCAAACCCTGCCAATCTTTCAGGTTTTCTTTATCTCTCAAGAAGGTTCCTTTACTGTTTGCACTTAATTTGATGCTTTTTCCTAGTAATTTTTCAACCACCGTGTCTTAGCTGCTTTTTCTTTTTTCTTTTTCTGTGTATTTTGCATGATTCTTTTGACTTTAGTCTTAGAACAGAGTGTTGCTTTGACTGGTTCCATTGATGGAATAGTATTGAGCTCTTTTCTGACACAGGGTTGTTCCGTAGCAAAAGACTATTTGTGAAACAGGAGAGAATTCACGTAAGAATTGAAAGAGCACATTTGTACAAAACCCGAAGGGAAAGGCTCTACCATCAAACCAGCCCTGGCTGTTGAGGCAGATGCCTGGCTTTGCTTTTTTTGTTTATATTCCAACAAATCAAAGCTGACCTGTGTTGTTATCGGAGTAGAGCAGCAGGTGCAAAAAAATAACTCGGCTGCCAACTCAAACGAAAGGGTAAGACTAATACCCTCTGGGAGGTATTGAGGAGATAACAGAGAGCCATGCCAGCAACTGAATTAACGGCTCTATTTACGGTGGGTTTTACTTAATAACCTGCTCCTAACACTGACACATAAATACTCCATTGTATTGTTTAACGCAACCACTGGAGAAATCAATGGAAACAGGATGGGCAGCTCTTGCTGTGCCAGGTGAGAAGGAGTGACGCCACGGAAGCGTTGCTCTTCTAACCACAGGCAGGAGGGAGACAAGGAAGGTGGGAAGGTGTTCTTGGCTTTTACAGAACTGTGGAGACATAGTTTCCCACACCTTCTTGACTTACTTGTAGAAAGTGGCTACGGAGCAAGGAAACCTCATCCCCCCATTTTCTGGTCATTTTTAATAAAGGCAGTGAGCATAAACAGGTGGTGGCATGTATGTAAAGTACTGTCCCAGTGCCATGTGGCTCTGGGAGGCTCACAATCCTGGGAGCAGAGGGGAAGCGAGCCTGCGGCTACACCAGCAGTAAAGCAGACAGTGCTTGTGCAGCCACTGGAGTGGGATGCCAGGGAAGAATTCTTGCAATCTTGTACTCTTTCCTCAACAAATACAGTATGAAGAAACTGCATGGTTACAGCTGGGCTCCAAGCAAATGTTTAGTAAAACCACACAAATGTGAAAGACTGAGTGGCAGTAAAAGTGATGGTCTGACAGCAGCTTTCTGAAACAAGGTCAGTGGGCTCCACTGGGCTGTTTTAGTGATAGCCACCCACGTGAGGCCAACCTCCTTTGCAGACAGAGGTTCACCTTGGGATACTTGGTAGTCTGGAGAGGAATGCAGGGTAAGCAGGCATCCTGGATGGAGCTATCCCATAGGTAGGATCAGCAAGTCCCAGCTTGGTACTAGGGAATGTGGTAGAGGAGTTAATAGCCAAACAAACCCTCTCTGTCAGCTCTGCAGAATGACTCTTCCCACCATGAACCCTGCATTGCCTCGGCTACATCACTTCTTTGAAATATGTTTTTCCCATTCCATCAGCAAAAAAGTGTGATCATATTGTGGTTAGTAAGGCAGTGGGTTGTAACACGGTATAAATACTTCTATCAGCTAGGCTGGATCCCCAGAAAGCGGCATAGTTTAGCATAAAATTCTTTACGCTTAATTTCCAGCTTCTCTGCCCTAGTTAATTTGTGCTGTGGCCCTCATGTATTTAATGAAGACGCACAATGTTTTTTGATTGAATGAATCAATTAATGTAAAAAGCAGTAGTCCAATGGGAAAATTTGCACATTCCCCAAGACACGTTGCTGTTTTGGGTCTCCATCACAATTTCCTTATTCTGTTTACTTCTCACTCAGAAACCAGCCCTAAAGAGGAACCTTGCAGTTTCCAGGTAAAAGCCATTTATTAAAACAAAATATATGAAACAGAATTTACACAAAGGAAAAGAGAATAAACACAATTGCTTTTTTTTTTTTTTTCCAAAGTAGGCAAATTAGTGGTTGCTACTGCTGAAAACCAGACTAGTCCCATAACAAAAGAGAAGTGTTGGTGGTGATAGTGGTTAAAGTGAACTTCCACATGAATTACTGGCTGCAGCAGCAGCATATATCTGAGTGGCTGTTATGTCAGCAACGAGTCAGCATCTAATGAGAGCCAAACATGAATACAAACACAATTATTACTGTTATTATTGTCATTATTCACTAACAACTGAACAGTCACACAGGCTGTATTAGCAGTATGGAAAACATTTCCCTCAATATGCTGTTAGTCTTTAAAGCAATACAAAGAGAAGCTGTCGTGGAAGGTAGAGGGAAGTGGTTGGGGAACCAGAGCCAAGGGAAAAGAAGAAGGTGTTAGAACATGATGGTAATATTTTGTTAGCTGATGAAGTTCACGCGTAATTATAGACGTGTGGCTTGTCAAGTTACAGGGCCATCTAGAGTGCTTTTTGGCCATTTGTATATTTAGTATATTGTAAGCAAAAGAAAGGTGTTCAGCAAAAGGAGATTAGGGAGATGAGCTGGCTCCTGGTTAGAGGAAGGATGTACCAGAGAGATAGGAAGGACATGAAAGGAGGTGTGGAGTTGTTCCATGAGGTGTGGTATTAAGTGCTGAAAGAAGAATAAAGAGCAAAGGGAGTTTTTCCCATTATTGTGTTTCCAAGACTGTATCCCTCAGGCTAGCCTGATGAATCTATGGCAAATGACTTCTAAATATTCAGGGAAAAAAGGTTGACCCAAATTATCATGAACTTGCTGAGGTGGTGCAGACAGTAATGAAAGCATTGCTATATACCAGGCAAAGCCAACTCTGAAAAATAAAGAAGAAAACCGTCCACTTATTTTTGGCCAGTTTTTAGTGAATCTATCTACTTGTTCCAAGCATTCTAAGAACACATTACTGCAAATATAATCCAAATGTCTGTCACAAGAAATAAAATTTTTTCTTGACTCACTTTTGTCTCAACCCTGTGATAGCAATTTCACTAATATTATATGGATCTGTGCACAGAACTTCTGCAAAAAGGAAAATAAAGTTCTTGACAGTACAATAAATGATGATATTATCCTTTTCATATTGAAAAACTAGTGGCATGGCAAGAAGGAGCACATCTAACCTGTGATGTGACAGAAAAGCGTGGATCTGAAACACCATGTCCTTGTTAAGTGGCAGGTTCTATTTCACTGTTTTCTCTGCTGAAGTTATATGACAATGGGGAAAATTTGAAGTACAAAACCCTTGGTAGTTAACACTGTCAGACACATCTATGCCTTGAGGACTCTGTTCACAATCTGCCTTCTGTTTGTTTCTGATTTAGAAAAACAAACAAACAAAAACCCTCTTTTAAAATTCTTCCTTTTATTTTCATTTTACTAATGAGTACTTTGAAAATTGAAGTCAGTTCATATGAAGATTATTAGGGGAAAAAAAGGGGTCAGAGTAAAACAACCTATGAAACTTTGCGTATCATCAAGTAATTTTTTTTCCTTGCATTCATAAAGTGAACTTTGTTCTCTCTCAAAAAGGAAACTGAACTATGGTTTTGTCTTTAAATTACATCGTTAAAAGAGAGATAAGAACCAAACCCAAACCCTGGAGCAGAGGGGATAGCTCAGATACAGATCTAGATACTAACTTTTCTACCCAAGGTTCTCTTTAGTTAAAATATATATGCAAAATTTTGAAGCATCCATACGAACATGTTTAAACAACCACCACATATCTCTTACAAAAGTTGCCTTGTAGTGCATCATGAAAATAAGATCTTTAGTAATAAAATATTCCAATCAAGCTTTATTTGATTTTGTTTATCACGATCCTATCTGTAATGTAGGTATATGTTAAACATTCCTTTCCTATTCATCTTCCTTTTTCTGGTCTTTCAGTTTACCTTCATGTATACATTCAATGTACAAGGTTCAAAGAAAACAAAAGAATAAACCAAAGTCTTCCTTTCCAAAAGCCCACAACAGTAAATGATCAAGGTCTCAATGTAGTCTCTGAAAGCTCACCAAGAGCTCACCAGTTTTGCACATGCAAAGGTGGGTTTATGCATATGAACCACAGCTCTATACTCCACAAATATGTAAGCATAAAATTGTGCACTTCAGAGAGGTGCAGTAGGAAATAAGATTAGCACCAAAGACCCAAAGCAGAATCCTGAATACTACAAATTTTGGTGATTATTTAGGAAATTTTCTTATAGAAATGATTCCTTGAACTTTATAGTCATAATGTGATTCAGTAAACAGATTTTGTTACTATGGCCCAAAGGCACATGAGATGCACTAAAAATTAAATGCAGCAAACGCTCAATATTTTTTACAAGAAATACTGAGTGTGATCAGAGTGTTTCTTCATATGAACTTTCTTCAAAGCTTTTTAAGAGTTTTTCTGTTCTCTTAGTGGTGAGTTGAGGTTATCATCACAAGGTTATCGTGAGGTTATAGTCAAGCTGCACAGATTGTCACCTGAACGGACCTTGCAGGCCAAAGCAAAATGGTCCAAAGTTGAGCTTTTTGTTGTGAAGCAGATGCCTGTGAGTAATCAGCCTGCAGATGAGTTGTTTCTTTTGAGGCTTCTCTCTGCTCTTTAGGCACTATAGGTATGGAAACAAGGAAATGTGTGCTAGCTACAACTGAATCTACTTGGCTAGAAGGGACACTAACATACTACAGAAAAGGTCACATCTGAAAGTGAGCCATGGCAGGGATTATATTTTATGTGGGAGTCTGGGACAGACACCAGGGATGAACCTGAGACCTTTGCAAATTAGACAGATAAAGATCACAGGGCAATCTTTGGGTCAGCCATAGCTGTATGTATAGACACATTGGCTCAGACTAGGACCCTAGAGCCCTGCTAGTAATGCACATTAAATGAAAGGGAATAAAAAACCCCATAACAGAAGATCCAAAGCTCACAGTAACATTCAAATAGCCTTTCAGCATTCATATATTCAGTTTGTGCCTGCCCTTACCACCAGTGGAGATGTAAAATAGCCGGTTGGAACGCAAAGCAGCTAATTGATCATATACATTACAAGTATGAGGCATTTATGTTTCCAAAGTAGCCGCATGTGTAGAACAAGGCCACGTGCTGTGTTGTGCATGTCCTTTGTGACTCCTTGAAAATCTGCCCACTTAGTAGTCTTGTGATTTTTCAAGAAAAGGATTAAAAATCCAGATTTTGTTACTCTTCAGTTGCAGTTACCACTTGGTATTATTTATTTTAGATTACTGTGTAAGTCTTTGACTGTAATCCAAGGTGCAGTAATGATCTAAAATATTTAACATACTCTGTAGATACTTGTTCCATAAACTCCAAGCCCTGAAAAGCAGGGATTGTGTCTTCACTGTGTACATAACACACTTCAAAGAAAATAGGCCCAGGTGAAATCTACATTTGAAGTTCAGCCATGATGGTAAAAGGGGAAAAATGGGGAAGAATCCCATAGGTAAATATGCCAAAAGAGATCCACCCTTTTGGACACGCCAGGAGGAGCTGCACTGAGCTTGTCTCAGCTAGAAGTCACTCTTAGACTTTGCATAGCTTACAGGTGGAGTCATGGCTTAGTAGTTTCAGTCTGTTTAGCCCTAGACGACGTCGTTGTGTGTTGCGGAGAGTGCATGGCTTTACCAGCGGGAGGGCTGGGGGCCCCTTCCCCTATAGACTCCTTGCTCTTATGGGCTCCCCTTCCATGCCCCCTTAGTTCACTTCAGAGTTGTGTCCATGAGCAACTACACAAACTGGTATCAGAACAATCACCTGGTTGTACTACTTCAGGATTCAGTCACTTTCTCTATACTGCTTATTGCCTTTCCTGTATTCAGAATTTTCATGTCATTTAATACAAGCTGATCTTGAAAGATTCTGGTTCAAAGAAAGGAGAAACTCTTTATATGGACGTTAATTCACTGGGTTGAATGTGGAAATGGAGGTCAGAGTAATTTATTTTCAGAGCACACCTGTAGTGCAATAAAATAATTCGCATAGAGTGCACTATATAGTGTTCAAGGTTCAAGGATTTGTAAATATGTTTTTCTGTAATGCTGGATTTGCTCCACAGGCAGGCCATAGCTCCTTGCTCTTTCCATTACCGCTGTTTACTCAGAGTGGTCAGGTGGTCATGGAAGAGAAGAAGAGCAGAGAAAATGACCTCCTGCTACTGCCAAGTTGCTGGGTTGTGGCTCAGCCAAAGCTCCTTCAGACTCCAGTCAGAGCTTTAACTAAGAGAGGCCTTCAGGGTTTGGTCTTAGAATACCACCCGATTTCATGAAGGTTGGTGAAAGATTTTTTTTTTAATGCATTAATCCCTTCTAATAGGACTCTCCAGAAAGAATTTTGCCCAACACCAGCACACAACTCTATTTAACTGTGCTGGCTGAGTAAAGTGTTATTTGTGTAGTGTTATAAATGTAGAGATGCCATCTCTTCAGGGGAACAGAATGGGATTGTGTGTACAGACACCTGCCATGCACAGACATAGACGTGTGTGTGTGAATATCTATAAAAATATGTGTGATTATATACTCAAATGATATTTCATCTATGCTTTCATTAATAATGTGCCATGTCATAGTAGGGGGACAGATCTCAAGATTTGTTATCTTTTTTTCCAAAATATCGGCTCAGGTAGAATCCCTTCCAATACGGTTTCCAGAGGAAATGAGGCTTTTGTGGTAATTCTGTGTTTTGGCTTTTACATTTGGCCTGTAACAATCTTTGAGTTTAATTGCCAATTTTAATTAAATTTGATATGGAGGTAGAAGTCCCAGAGATATGAAGTTTTTACAGGATTAATGAAAACTTGCTGCCAAGTACAGAAGGAAAATCCATTAATACTTGATCTGAAAGAAAGAGTGACACTTGAGCTCACTGCTTTGAGACAATGAGATATTATGAATGCCCCAACCGTGGGAAAAACTTCAATCAGCACTCACATCTTACTAGACACTAGAGAATCCAACCACAAGATACACATTCATAGGAAACCAGGCTTCATTAGTTCCACAATTCACTTTGATACATGGAATATAATTAAAAGAAAACTGAACATCTTATGTGTCCTTCCCCTTGAGGTTTCACACCCTTCAGCCAGGTTTGTCTGTACACCGGGGAGATTTGAGCATTTAGCCCTGGACTAATGAGGAACACACTGCTTCCAATATCCTGACTCAAAATATTTTCAAGTATGGGATGAGCAAGCCACTGCTATAAGCATAAATTTTCTAGGATTTTTTAGCAATAAAGGCATAGACAGGATGAATGAAAAAAATCCCAGTTTAGTTTTCACACAGAAAATATTGTTGAGCATAATGCTGTATGCTTCCAAGCAAAGGCGTGGAGGTTGTTAGTAGGACTTCATAATCCTCCTGAACAAAGTGCTAGAATGATTTCCAAATAAGGAACACCCTTGCATTAAGATAAAGGAGGTGACCTGAAAATTTTCAAGACACCAAAACACTTTTTCCTTGAGTAATATGCAGAGCTCCAGCAAAGTTTAGGGTAAAGCTAAATCCAGTCCTCCTTCTGTGATTAACATCATATTGTAAATTCTCCCTCTTAGGCAAAATTGTTCCTACAGGTGATACTGGAAATTAATTAAGTTATTGAGGTTGAGATAATTTATTTAGCTTCCAAAACCGGGATGATTGATTAAATGGTAAAGCAAGTTCCATGGACATTATTTGAAAATAATGCTAATGTTGTTCAAGGATATGGTGAAGAGCAACTGTCTGCTGGACTGTGACAGCAGAAGACATTTTAAAGTAAAAACCCTAAAATAAATACAGATCTCAGGAAGAGGCTGTCAGAGTTCTTTTCAGATTGCTAATGTGCATTGGTTTTAGCTACTGCTGGGTTGAAAAAACTATGCAAGACACATGTTTTGGTTTATTTAACTATCCATAGTTTCAGCGGCCGAATCAAGGTGTCATAGGATCTTTTGGTTTGGAAATTCATCTCATTATTTATGAAGAAGAAAAAATTAACTAAATTTTCAGGACAAAATTATACAGAAATAATTTCAGTTTATACGCACATGTTTTACCAGACGTACTTGTAAGCCTTTTGCACAAGTTATGAAATCTTTGTAGAATTCCAGAAACTTAGAGAAGTTGCGGAATACAAAACTGTGTAACACAGTGCATTTAATTCTGAGATAGTTTCCGTAAATGTGACTTCAGATCCATGGATTTAAGTTATGAAGTGCATATGAAGTGCATATAATATTTTTTTAAAAAGAAGTGAATTCAGTGAACTAAGTTTCTAAGTGTGTTTTCCTAATCCTCAAGTTTTATTGTTTCCCCAGAATAGACAGTATTCTACCTCACCACTATTTGATACTGTAATAAGGTCTTTTTCATTAATATTTCATTCATTCATACCTAATTGTATTTAATAATTTAAACCAAATCTAAAGAAATAACTTGATACATCATCAACCTGTACAACCTCAGAAGTGTACTGTCAAACATAGATTATTGTTTAAAAGTTCTTACATATCAAGTATGTAATTTATGTACCTTATAGGCTGAACATGTTTATAATCATGAGATTGAATTCAAATGCTTCCTCACACCTTCTCACTCCCAATACTAAGTCACTTGGCCTTTACACAGGGCTAAAAAAATTCTTCTAACTTATATAAATGTACTGACTGATGTGATAGTCATCTTTCTTTTGGCCAGAATAGAACAAGAAGTATCTCTCTCAATTGTTAATGTTTTATAACCCCATATACCTACTATGAGAAATTAAATCCTCCTTGTTACTGGTCACTGAATCCCAGATCGGCTAGAATTAAAAGTGGAAAGCGACTGCTAAATCATCCATGGTTTGAGTCTGCCATTCAGTGTAGCTACCAAAAAAAAAAAGCCACAAAAAGCAAAAAAAAAAAAAGAAGAAAAAAAGGATCCTTAAACTAGTTTATACTGTAAAGCACCACTCCCTGTGATAAACCTCCTTAAACTTCCTAAGGCTTTGACTTTTTAAGCAATTGTCAGTAATCCCTCTCTCTCCCTTTCCCTCTCTAAATCCATAGGAAGGTAGAGGGGTAGCGGGGGAAGAAATAGATACTTGTAAACTTTAAGTTATATGATTTATTTTAAATGACAGAGGAAAATACCAAACCAGGTAATTTTCAGACTGTTCCTTTAAAACCAAGGCTGTAAGTGTTTCTATTGGCTCCTCTTTTACCAAAGAGGGTGCTAGCATGAACTGGTAGGAGGTAGAGATGTGCTCTCAGTGGATGTTTTTTCACTGGCCTCAGTGGATAAACAGCCAAGACCAGTGACTTTAGCCTTCACAAGCCTATTTTGTATTTCATAACCTTTTTAATTCTAGGGTGAAGTCTAGTTGCATGCACATGCCATCCCGATGTCTAATGTTTTGTTTTTACAGACTTTGTGGCTTTCAATATTTTTGAATAGAGGTTTGGTTTTCTTTTTTTTTTTTTTTCCTATATATATAAGAATTACAATCCAAAGCCTTTGTAATGTTTAACAAATTAATTTCTCAATCTCCTCAATAATATCTTTAGTTATAATCTATATTTTTAAACTTTACGACTTCACACCACTGAAAGATAATGTAAAACATCAAGAATACCCATCAGTGGAGAATTTTGTATACTTTCATTGGAATGATTAAGTATGCAATAAATGTAATATTTTTCTACAATGTTATACAACTAGGGTTTTTTTTTAATATAAAAAAGTAAAGGACAATTTTACTCATGGTGCTAATGCTAAGATACATGGAAAAGAAAGTTTTCTTAAAAGAGGGAATGCTGTCTTGGGGGTGGTGTCACTCCAAAATATTGATTCTGTTACAACCATAGCTGTCTCATTTACAATATCTTTGACCATCTGATTTTTTTTGTGGGTTGAAATGTATGATCTGTGATATTTGTTACCAAGAAGTGTTATAGACACTGCTGACACAGATCAGATAAGAAACTGGGTCAGCTGACAAGATATTCCCTTGGTAAGGCTACCTCCCTGTAACATTATGTGTATCCTTCTGTGTGAAGGATTTTCTGAGAATGGCGTGTAGTCATTCTATATTTCATTTATATTATAGTTTCATTTGCAATTAGTGGAAAGTTCTTTCTCTCTCTTAAAAAAAAAATTTAAAAGGAATAACATATTTAAATTACATTTCTCTTTAAAGGAGAAGAAAAAAAAGTAAAACTATTTAGTATTTCGTTTCTCAAAGCTTGGCAGTTTTCATGTATTGCTCTGTCAGGAGCCTTGTCTTTTCATTCGGCTTCTTTTCTGATTACAGATTATTCATTTATGGATGGGCAGCTGTAGAAACTTGCTTCTTGCGTATGCAAATTAATCATGGTAATGTTTATCATAAGAAGATTTTGTGGCAGTGGAAAAGGGGTTGTGTCAACATGTTCTTGATTTCAGTTGTATCTTCTTCTACAAATGGAATTGGCCTCCTTGCTTCACCTTCAGTGGATTTTTTTTTTTCCTTTTTTTGCCATTTACCTCTCGGACTAGACACCGCTCGCTAAGCAAGCTATTTGATTCACTTACAGATCATGATTTTGGAAGGAGCTGGCAGGATGAGTATCAATTCCAGCAGCAATCTACTCCACCAGCAGCCTTCCTGGACAGATGGATATTCCACATGCAATGGTAGGAGGAATTCAATTGCTCTGAGCTGTATTCTTTTATGGGAGGCTGGGGAAAAGGGCCTGCAGGAGAGGGGCTGCTACACCTTTAGGCACGTACGAGTATTATTTTTCAGTAGTACTAATTTACTGGAGTTTCACTTCTGGTAAGAAAAAAATTCATTCGTTACTTCATTTGTAAAAAGCTGAACTTGCAAAAGGGACCATTTTATTGCTCATTTCCTTACTGGCTCTCTTTCTTAAAATTTAATGGTGTTGAAAGTGCCAGAAGTTCTCTCTTCTCAGTCCAGAATTCCTTCTCTCGTACCTTCACCCCTTGTGCTTCCTCTGAACCAACATTACTGCTTAATGCTAATCACCCCTCTGGCTTTCCAGGGGAATAGTATTTTTGCTCCTTTGCTGTATTTGCTTTTTCAGTTCAAATTACTAGATAGCTTTCTAATTAGACTAGCATTAGAGCACTAGATAGCTTGTGGCTTTTGATTTTTTCTTTTTTTTTCTTCTTACTGTTTTCTGATCATATATATCTGTGTATATAAAAATGTATTAATAAATATTCTCTCAGTATAAAAATTAATTTATATAAATAAATATATATAAACCTATTATCTCTGTAGGTGCTTGACATAATTTTAGAATTCTTTTCATTATTCAATGGACAGGTAAAATTTAAAATCTAAGTGAACAATCACATGCTGCTCCTGTCCTTTTGATCCAAATAATGCTACAACAAAACTTATAATTAAAGCTCCCACTTAAAGAAATGCTTATTCGTTTTGTGTAATTTCTAAATATGCAGGAATATGTCAACATATGCTTAATAAATGTGCCTGTCTGTGTATAACAGTGTCATACAGAAAAAAAATCATGTCTGGGTTTCACTCTTCCACAGGATTTCATGGAGGGAAATAGTGGGGGTCTATAACAAATTTCCAGGGTGAAACTCCTCAGGATACACTTATGTTTTAGAGCAACAGGAAGCTCAAAGCTCAGACCAGCCTGTGCAGTAATTCACCTCTTCACTTACTTTTACCTAAGCTACTTTCTCCTCTCTCTAAAGTGTCTTTGCTAACATTAGGATTCTAGTGGCCTTTGAAATCACTTTACTCTTCTGAAGTGATAAGAATCCAAAGCAACTTCATTTTCAGGGGATATTTGACAGCTCCAACAAAAATTTTTCTCTGACATACCACACTTTTAATAATTTCCACACTCATTTCCCAAATCCTTTAATGGGAGGATGAGGAACAGTCCTGCACACCCCCTAAATTACTTACACAAGCCTTGTGGGTTAATATTGATAAAGAAAACTAAGTAACTGTGGGGATTGTTTTTGTGTTACCTGGAAATTGTCCTGTGCCTCAGCTGAAGAGACCTGAGGTCCAGTGCACCTGAGTTAAAGTGATTTCCTAAAATGTGCCAATTCTGGTGCTTGTGGTCCTCCAGCAATATCCAGTGTTGTCAGTGTTTCTCACTGTGTGGTTAATTTTTTTTTCTAGAGGAGACTGGGAACAGACTGGTGCCTTATCCTGGAGTGGGGTCACTGCAGAACTAGGCCATGGCAGTCTCTCCTCCTTCTGTAATCTCTCATTCACTCAGCCTTAAACCCTTGCACTTGTGAGCATTTTATCTCACCGTCACCTCTGTCTGGTGTAGTCCGTTTTCCTCCTTTCCCAGGGAATAAATTGCACTGAACTCTGTGAGGACAGAACAAAGCAGTCCTGCCTTTGCTCTTATCTTACATAATGATCCTAACCCATGTACAATTTCTTCCATTTGCACATGCAAAATATTGTCGTGCAATGACATACAACTGAGACCAGTTTAAGAGATTGCCAAGAAAAGACTCAGACATTCTAACAAGAAAATTAGGCAGCTTCCAAAACTAAAAATTAGTTTTTACAACTACATTCAGAAACCACCTTACATGACTACAGCAATAATCTGCACCATTAGAATGCCAACCCAGTTATGAATCCATGGCCCACACTAGTAGGCATTTACCATGGAGCAGTATGAGAGTGCTTTTAACCTTCCTTTTTCTAACCCCACAATTCATGTTTAGCCCCTACTAAGTTCTTATTCAAAGAAAGTTTCCATGTCACCTTATGAGAGTTTTGCAAGGCTTTTCCATCATTTTCTGACACAGTAAAATCATTTTCCCACACATCCCTTTTCAACAGTAATTCTGTAAGGTATCTTCCCTCAGAGAATTTTGGTGTATTTAGCCCATATTAATGAGTTAATTCCTGCAAATCAATCAATGAAATAATGCCCATTTTTTTTTTAACTGAGGCCAAAGCCCCCACAGTATCTTCTCCAGCAATAGCTACTGAGCCAATGTTAAGGACTGAGAAAAGTGTCTAGATCTGTAGACTTCCAAGACGTGCAATTTGGCTAAAGATCTTATTGCTGATGATTGTGATGCTATCAGAGACAGTAATTTTTTTTTTCTTTTCCAGTATCCAGTAGCTTCTATGGAACCCAGTGGCACGAAATACACCCGCAGTACTGGACTAAGTTTCAAGTCTGGGAGTGGCTGCAGCACCTCCTTGATACCAACCAACTGGATGCCAACTGCATACCTTTCCAGGAGTTTGATATCAATGGGGAACATCTGTGTAGTATGAGCCTGCAGGAATTCACTCAGGCAGCTGGAACAGCAGGACAGCTGCTTTACAGCAACCTCCAGCACCTAAAATGGAATGGTAAATAGATATTAGAGAGAGACATGTGTACATTGGTCTGAATTCTGAGATATTCAGAAGTCATTTACACTCCCCAGAAACCTGCCTGGCAGATTATATTTGCTGTTTGCTATTCTGCTTATAGTTCATTTACTGTATTGCTAAATTTCTTGGATATGACTTAAGGCAGAAATCTGAAGGTTGAAGAGGAGAGGGAATGTTTCCTGCTCCAAAATCAGCCCTCTGGCCCAGGTGTAGAAGTTGCTGCTTGGAGCTAATACATTTGATTCCTCTGTGCTCATGCTCATACCTCCTGTCTGCCAATTTGTTTTCTTGCAGGTCAATGTGGAAGTGACATGTACCAATCTCATAATGTCATTGTGAAGACAGAGCAAACAGGTGAGTAGCAGTTGGGTAAATTGTCTTTTGAAAAGGGGAGACCTTTCTTCCAAGGGAGACAAATCAAAGTGGCAGTAAATAAAATGGAAAGTGTATCATCCAGAATTAAAGAAGTAATACAAATGTCAGTCAGTGCCTACTTCTGAAGTTTCAGGTAATATCACATGCATGTGGCCACTTTTCCTGGAGACCTCTGCAGTATCATCAGTCCACACTGATGTTCAGAGTTGGAATAGTTTGAGGTGTTCCATGGAGGCAGCTTTGTTGAGGACTTCATTCTATGCTTCATTCAGCGGATTTCAAAACAACTATTTTAACAATATGTTCCATTTAAAAAAAATGGAAGAAAGAAAGGAAGAGAAAATATTTTGTTGTGAAGTGCTGTTAATGTTTGAAACTCGAGGAGATTTAAAAAAAAAAAAAACAGCTTGGAGAAAAACCAAAATGTTACATTTTAATTTCTTCACAGGTTTCAACGAAACTGAAATTCAGGCAGTAGTTCAGTTGGGTCAAATCTGCATTTTCGCTCTTGCAGTTCTTTTTCTGAGAATGTTTATAGCTAGATCCCTTTCCTCCCAGGGCTTTATTTAACTGGGAAAAGAACTTCAGCTTGATTCAACCGTCTTCTTCAAGCACAATTATTTTCCTTGTTCCTTTGCCAGATCACGCCTGTCCATATCCACACACTCTCTATCCCACTAGTCCCAGCCCCTTTGTATGTAGGTGTGTCCATGAGCCACGTTTTGATATGTGCTGGCAGAACAAATACAGATCTGTTGCATGTGGCGTCTTCAACAAATATTGTCAGCCTGTTTATCCACCTAACCTGTCGGAGCCCAGCCTCTCCAGCCAGAACATTACCCACATTCTCCTTGCAGCAGGCAAGCAAGGATTGCTGTCTGCAATCCACTCCTGGCCTGTGCCTGTATGCTATGGGAGATCTACATGAGGCAGCCTTGCTGCTTTCCATAGAGGTAACTCCAGTAATCCTTTAAGTCCTGATTTATGAGATCCCCTCCTCCTACTAGAGATGAGGGCAAAGTACCTCAGCCGCACATCTTGGAAAGGACTGACTGACAGATAGTTCTCCTGCATGTGCTGAACCAGGAGTGGCCTCATGGGGCTCTGGTAGTGCCAGCCATGGCCAGTGAGGGTGGGTTAAGTTTCTGCAGGTCGGGGAACAGGAACTGTGGATTAGGGCTGCTGGGAAAGTTACTCCTTGTGAGGCAGCAGGGACAGGGCTGGTGGTTTTGAGGGGAAGCCCGTCTTGCTCCAGTAAACCATCACAGCCACAAAGACACTGAAAAAGGCCAAAATGGGAAGGTGAACACTGTCTCCATGTTCTGGCTGGCTAAGGCCTGTTTTCAGAGGCAACATTAGGCAGATCAGCTCTCCAAGCAAGCAAAGGGTGTATGCTATTGTAGGAACGCAAGCTCTGGGTGCCCAAACATGCAGCTATTAGTTAGCATACCTGCTAAATTCCTATGTCATAAGTGGTAACTTGGCCAAACACGATTATATAGTTGTAACTCATTTTGGGGTTTTTGATTTCATTTATATGAACATGGAAAAAATTAGGTTTAACCTAGATTTGAACCTTGTATCTCATCCCTTCTGACCTGGTTTCAAAGGAAAAAGAGTTTTTTAAGGCTTCTAACCTTAAAAAATGCACTGTGAAGGAAGTATTTTCCAGACCAGTGTACAGGTCATAAAGACAACACTTCCGTTCTGCTTATATTGATCCATATGACCAGAAGGTCACTAAAAATTATTCCTCTTTAATCATCAAGGTGATTTTTAGGTTAAGGATGGGGACTTAGTGTGCCTGGAATAAAATGGCCCTTCATCTAGGATTAGGCTTTGATGTTTCTCACTATGTGCTTAAACATGAAGCTGTGTTTCAGAGAGGACTTTCGAGTTCTACCATTGTAGAAATAAATACTCATCATGAGCATCCTTCTGTTTCACTAGATATTTGAGAACACTTTCATCTCTGTGGCTCCAATGCACTGTCATAATCATCAGGGGCTGAGAATTCAGGACTGGATTGGGTAGAATCAGAGTTGATCTGGCATAGGAAACCTCCTCCAAGGCCAGGCATAAATAATATACTAGTCAGGAAAAGGAAGAGCATACTACATTTTTTCTAAAAGTCAGTGCTTTGTGTAAATACATTTGTCTGAATATGGAAAACTCTGTGCATAATTTGAGTGAAATAATTTTGTCCATAGCCCCTTCACTTCTTGGTTCCCTTGACAGCTATTTTTTTCCCCACATTTTTAATTCTTTCAGTTCTCAACATTTACCTCTATGCTAAAAAAAGTTCTTTTTGTGATCTGATTTTCATTTTGGTCCTTTGCCTTCAGATCCGTCATTAATGGTGTCCTGGAAAGAAGATAATTATCTTTATGACAGTGGCTATGGTAGCACAGTAGGTAACTAACATCACAATACTTCATGCATTCTGAGATAGCTTTATTGTTGTCTGAGGCTATTAGTTTAAACGTCTTCTTTTTAATTCCCAGAGTTATTGGACAGTAAAACATTTTGTCGTGCTCAGATTTCCATGATGACACCTAGTCACCAATCTTCTGGTAAGAAACTTGTAATTATATTTTTAATTGTTTGTCACTTGTCCCAGAGCTACCGACATGTAATAGTCTCTGTGGTCTTCTGTTGTAGGATTGCATCTGAGCCTCCAGTAATTTTAAACCAAGCAATGACGATTCTGACAGATTTATTAGCTGTCATTATTACAATAGCTTTCCTTAAAGAAATGCTTCTGTCTTCTCTCTGTCAAGAGAAGGATGATCAAATAATCTGTGATGATCTCCACATATCTTTTAAAGTGACTGAGTCAAAGGGGTAAACATTAGTGTCAGAGAGACAAGATATTCCAGCTACACCACGCTTTTCTGTGGTGTGGAGGGGTATGGGCAAACGAGTGGCCCGTTCCTCCCCAGAAGTGGCCGTGTTTCCCCGTGATTCATGCTGAGTAGGTTGCTGGGTTTGGGGCCGGTCTCGGGTTGGCCTGGGGAAGCCGTAGGGCAGGCACCAAGCGCTGTGCCCAAATGTGCCGGCACAAGGGCTGAATTCCTACCGCAGCCTCTCGCAGCTGACAGCGGGGCGCTTCCGCGAGGGAGAGTTCGGATGCTAAAGAGCAGAAGACAGAGCAAACCTATTTGCTGCAGTGCTGGCCAAAGTGCAGCCTGAGCACACACGTGGAGGGCCCTGTGGGGCTGGCACCAGGACGGAGGCGAGGAGAGCGAGGCAGTGCGACAAGAGTAAAGCAGAGGCGGCAGGGGAGCGGGAAAGCGCGGAGGGAAAGGCGGGTTCTTCCTAGGAGGCCGTAGAGCAGAGATCTGAGGGAGAAAGCAGTGGAAGCCCTGGGAGGATAAGAAAGGAGAGCAGGTTGCTGTAGACGCAGCCTTGCACTGGGGGCAGTCCTGTGCTGCTGCATGTGGGCAGTGGCCCCCGCCCCTGTGCCTGCCATCTCCTGCTCCTTCAGCCTCCTGAGCTGGACTTGGCAAGTGACATTCAGTTTGAACTAATGCACTCAGCCACGAATTAACGGAAGAAGAAAAAAAAAAAAAAAAAAAAAAAAAAAAAAAGAGAGAGAGAGAGAGAGAGAGAGAGAGAAAGAGAGAAAGAAAACTTGACCAGAAGAAGAAAACCATCACACCTTAAAAACCCCCAACCAAACACCCTGTTTGCTTTCTCCACCACCTCCACCCACTCTGCCAAGATGGCCACCAGGATTTCAGGCTCTCTGGCAGGGCTGGGGACCTGTCCAGATCCTGGCACGGTGTGTTTATCTGCTGGCTTGCTTAAGCCTAGAGCTAGGGTGGCACACCAAGGGCACAGCCTGCTGTAAAAACTAAATTTGTATATCCCGTAAAAAAATGGCTCATTCCTGAATCATATGCAAATAATGTGTAACCTTTTGTCAAAAGTTTTGCAAGACGGCTTTGTTGAAACTGCATCATAACTCTTTTCATCTGTCAAGGCCCCAGCCTCCTCACATGGCGTGTTTGAAACCAGTCTCCATGTAGGAGCTGCGGCAGAGCAGGAGGCTATTTACACAGCTGAAATCCAGAATAAATCACTGGCTAGGCAACTGAAGGCAACTGAACTTCCAAGAATAAATTTCCAGCTAAGTGGAGCATAACAAACATTTGCAAGCGAATTGTGGGATTTTAAAATGAGAAGGATTTATATGAGGGCAAATAAAGAACTGGGTCCTGCAGTCGTTACCTGGAGTTCCCACAGGCTTTTAATAACATATGGGGAATCATAATCTGAGGAAAGGCAGTGAAATAAGCCTCATTTTACTTCCCTCACACCACACCCCCCTCCACGCTCAGTGAGGTTCAGGCTGGTTCCTGCTCTTTTGAGAGTGGGAAGGCAAAATGACTCAGAGCACGTTTGCTGCTTGGGGGTCAAGGACAGTAATTTATCAGACTTAGAATAGCAGGGGTTCGGCCTATCCTCGCAGTCTTGTTCAGTTGATGTTTCCAGTTATGTATGAATAAAGCAAGTGTGTGAATAACTTTGCATCTACCTTTTCACATGCAGTAATTGCAGTAGCTTGTGCAAATCTGACAAGTTTCTATGCAAATAAATATTTCCTGTGAGTCATTTTCCCATGCAAATGCCTGGTTTCCATGAAAAGTATGATAATTGTGCATTCATAGAAGCTGGGAAAACATGCGTGGGACCTTAAGCTTTGCTTTATGGGATTCAGGGACAAGGTATGCTGAAAAGCATACACAGAAGGGGCTCCCTCTCAGGTCTATCCCACAGATTTTGTGAGACTTGGAGCAATCAGATGAAAGATATTCATTAAGTACAAGAGCAGAGCCAGGCTGCGGCAGTTTGGGGGCGGGAGGGTTGAACGTGCAGACTGCGAGGTAGGTTACAGTCATGAACAGGCGGAACTTCTTTTTTTTCATTTCTGAAGAAATGCTTGTGCCAGAAACCCTATTCCTCCTCTGGCTGGCTGCAGGTGATAAAGTACCATTGATGAGAAATGGCTTGTTCCTATGGCTCTGAGCCACAGAGAAATATATGCTTGTCCTGCTGCCAAAAACTCCTACCAGCGCAGCCCCTTTCCCCCACCCTGCCCCCCTAAACAACAGTGCTTTGCCAGTTCATTATGTTTTAGTCAGGTAGGTGTTCTGTGCATTGGTACCAGCACATACATTTCCCATTAGATCATCTCTTCAGAAACAAATAAGCCCCCAAAGATACGTGCTTCAGCAAAGACTAAGATAATGGGACAATTTAGGATTCCTTTTACAGATGTGATGATCCTATTTTTCTCTCTCTCACACACAACATGAGGACAGATATTTGTTAATCAAATTTAGCTTTCAAAAGCCAAATGTTTACCTCTGCATTCATTCTTTATTCATCAATGGTCTCTTTGAGAAGTGTGCTCATTAACATATAGTACAGAAAACAAAACTCTCCCTCCTCTCTTAGATTACCTTCCGAAAAGTGATTATCTTTAGAAGAGATATTTGTTCTTTTTTGTGGTTTTATTTCTTTCAACCTGCTAGTCAATGGAAAGCCTTTAATAAAATTTACAAATAGGCTTCATTTTCCTTCTCTGCAGACTCTTCAGATGCAAAAAAATCGCAAGATCATACCCCGAAGTCCCACACCAAGAAGCACAGTAAGTCAACATCCATGCTTATAATGGACGGTTAGTTGATTGAAGGAAAAAGAAAAAAAAAGAAATTCAGATCACATTTGGGAGAGAAGAGGAAGCATTTTGAACACAAAATTTGTTAAATCATTATTGTGATTGAATTCTGAAAGGATCTGACTGTCTAGCACTGCTTGTTTATATAATTTTTGGTCTCAATATTGTTAAACATTTCAAATTGGTTTTGTCAGTGAGGGCCTGTGGGGAAGTAACCAGAAACCAGCTTCCTCTACCCTGTGTTGAACTGGGCTGGTGGAGTGAAGTAAAGGAATGATGAGGAAGACCCAGGATTAAATCAGGAGGGCCTGTGCGTGGGCACAGTCGTGCTCGTGCCTGTGCCTGCCAGGTGCAGCACACACCACAGACCCTGCTCAGCATCTCCTTGCAGAACTTCTCATGCATGGCATCACAAGCAAGCACCTGTGTCTCAATCTTGCCACCTTCTTATCCCCTGATATGACAGTCTTTCCACTCCCCTCACCTGCATTTCCTGCTAGTTTTTATTCAACCTGACTCTGAAGACAGGACACCATAATTGTGATTTCTGTACACAGTTCCATTAATGTACTTTACCGAGATTTTTTAATGCTGAAAATATCCTATATATGTCTTTTCCATCCAAATTAATTCCCTGATTATGGCAGGAAAGCTTAGTATTGGTTTTTCACTGCATTTTGTTGTATTTGGGTTCATCCTGTTTCAATACGACCTCCAGATGATGTCTCTTCCTGACTCTTCTTACTCTTGCTCACTTTGCTCTGACAGAACTCCTGAACTTTATATCTGAACACACATATCTGGGTGGTTTGATTTGGTGTATCACCACAGATATCTGGTGGTGATATTTGGTGTGTATAGAAAGGTTGTTTGTGAAAGGATTAGACAGGACTGGTCTGAAGGAAGACCTATGAAGAACTGAGGTCTGTCAGCTTGTTCAGCTTGGAAAAGAGAAGGCTGAAGGTTGACACATCCCAGTCTCCAGCTTCCTCAGGGAGGGCAGTGGAGGGGGAGGTGCTGATCTCTCTCTAGTGACCGGTGGTAGGACATGAGGAAATGAAGTGAAGGTGTTCCAGGGAAAGTTTAGACTGCACAATAGAGAAGGTTCTTCACTCAGAGGGTGGTCAGTCACTGGAACAGGCTCCACAGGAAAGCGGTCACAGCTCCAAGCCTGACAGAGTTCCAGGAGCGTCTGGACAATGCTCTTAGTCATGTGGTTTAGTTCTAGGATGTCCTTCAAGGAGCAGGAGTAAGATTTGATGATTTTTATAGGTCCTTTCCAACTTGAGACATTCTGTGATTCTAACATCTCAGGCACAGCCTGGGCATACCAAACAGGTCACATTGGCAGTCTGGGCTAATTCCCTTCATTTCCAGTTTCTTCAATATTGCTCCATATTATGACCATAAGTTCCTGATGTCCAGATAGGCTAGGCCCACCACATTTTAATGGGTCCAGAAGACAATTATAATAATAGAGAAAAATATTGGATTAGTTGACTGAAATCTAAGTCTACTTATACTGCACTGTATACCATTTTCAAGTTACCTTCACATCTTTGACTAGCTTGTTTCCTTCTTAATTCGGTCTAATTGCATGCTTTTGAAGTCAGACCAAAGGGCTGCTGTCTTTCTGGCTTACCTTGTCACTGTGTTTGTTATTCTTCATTTGTAAACTACTTCATGTGACTTAATGGATTTATTTAATTTTTATTTTTTTTTAAACCTGGACTTTCTGGTGCTATCTTTATAGTAACTGTGAGATATATTTGTGCTTAAACTGAGAGGTCTGCCTGTTGAACTTGGAGATCTGTTTTGATCTTTTCTACACCATGGTCAAACTTTTTGGTTCCCTTTTTACACGCGGTTTTGGCTGGCCAGTTTTGTTTTGGATTGTCCTTCTATCAACTCTAGACCTTCTTACTCATTCATGCAGAATGGAAGTTCACCTCCTGTGCCTTCTGTCTGTCTTTTAAATGCATGGAGGTTCGGTGCCTGCTTCACGGTGATCTCGGCTGTTCCATGTGCCACACAATAATATCAGGTTACATGCCGTGGTGTAGACAGAGATCAGGAGAAATGGGCAAATGAGATGAGGGGAAGGCTTAAACATGTTCTCTTTAGGGCAGAAACAGTGCCAAAGGCAGAAGGAAGCAGTGGGTGGTTTGGACTTGGCTTCCCCTGGTAGCAGGGGCTCCTACGTGCCTGCCACAGGGCTCAGACTGCCTGAAGCCAACACTTAACCTGCAGTTGAAAGGGTGCCAGTGCTTTTCACCTGTGTATCTCTGAGGCGGGGGTCTTGTGCTCCAGAAACTGTGGCCTGAGTCTTCACACTCTGTAGGTGACAAGAAAAATTGCAAGCATAGCCCAAAGAGCTCTTGAGACACTCCTTCCTGCCCTCTTTCCTTTTTCAGACCCTCGAGGAACTCATCTTTGGGAATTTATTAGAGATATTCTTCTCAATCCTGAGAAAAACCCAGGATTAATCAAGTGGGAAGACCGGTCAGAAGGTGTCTTCAGATTTTTAAAATCTGAAGCTGTGGCTCAGCTGTGGGGAAAGAAGAAAAACAACAGCAGCATGACTTACGAGAAACTCAGCCGGGCTATGAGGTGAGCTGGATGTTGTTGAGGTGGACTGTGGCACAAACACAGACCAACTGGATGGAGAATTTGTCTGACTTTTAAAAATGATTTGTCAACAGCAGCAGTTGCTTTCTTTCACAGTTTCTCAGACTAGGTTTGAGCTTGTAGCATTATATACTTCTCCTGTTTCTGTAAATTATATGAAACATATAACACAAATAATTTTTTATATCTATAAAAATTTTCTTTTGCTCCATCCAAACAACCAAAGTAGGAAGGGAATATGGTTGCAGAAATCTGAGAATTTTTAAATGGCCTGTAAAGGCTGGAGACCTTGTTATTTCCAGCAACATTCAGAAACTAGGCATACCCCGTATCCATTGTCTTAAAATAGTTAGGATTTTCTTTCCTCTTTGATTTAATATTTTGAGATTTTTCCCATAATCCCTGAAACTTCAAAATATATTTTTAAATGGGCGCTGAGGTTCTTTCCTGGTCTGATTTTCAGATCCTGGCTTATCTGGAAAAAAAACCCTGTGAAATCTCCTAGAGATAAATCTAGCAGTAGGCTTTGACCTGAAACATGGTGAAATTCAAACTCAGAAGCTAATTAATATAAAGGAAAAAAGAAAACATCAAAATTTCAGTCTCTGTCATTCAATTGTAATGATTTTAGATATTATATATGTATCTCGATAGAAAATAAAGACTATTTAAGCTAGCTAAGGGATTGTCTAGTTGGCAGTGGCCTTTTAGGACCATAGGTGAATTTACTTATATATTTTTCTGTTTTTATTTTAACAGATACTATTACAAAAGAGAAATCCTTGAGCGCGTGGATGGTCGGAGATTAGTATATAAATTTGGAAAGAATGCCCGTGGTTGGAGAGAAAATGAAAATTAAATATATCAAGAAATAACATTTAAAACACATGGATGTAAATATTCAAAGACTATTTTCTTATATTTATGTACCAAACTGGGGTGAAAAAACAATTCTACTTCTGTCGGGAAGAAAAAACATTATCATTATTGGTGTTAAAATTATTTTATTTGAAGTATGTCCTGTATGGGGAAAAAATGTACACAGTTTTCTGTGATATAAGTTAACATTATAGAATTATGATTATTTTTCCCTTCTTGTGAAGTTTTCCTCTTTATTTTTTTTTTAATCATACAGGCATAATGTGATTTATGAGTCATGTAAAGAAAGGGAAGGAGCTAAATATTAGGGCATTTAGGGAGTATGATAATCCACTTTGGAAGGCAACAATAAGTGGAGGAAATAGTAAAGCATCTCTGAGCCAAGTAGCCTTTTTCCATAGTCAGATGGTTTATAGCTTTCCTTGGCCAATACCACTTGTTCCTTCCCTCTTTTGATTTCTGAGTGTTTTAGTACTTTGCTGGCTTTCAGCTACTTTTCTTGAATTAGACAGTGGGTTTTTCTTCAGCTGGCTTATCCCAGCCACACAAACAGTGGCTCTGCAAGGTGGCTGTGTCAGCATTTACTTGGAGAACCCATACTACCTCCACCACTGAGACCTTCTTTTTTGGGCAGATGTTTAGGACCAGACCTTACCTGATACTCAGTGTCCTCTCTAACCTCCAAAGAACATTCAGCTCACCCCAGAAGAAAAGCTATTTTTTGTTAACTAATATCTTTGGGGTGAACTGCTGGAAGAGCATCAATCTTGGGGACCAAAAGCTGTTGAAGGAACATTGTTTTCTGACTGGGCAAACTTATTAAAAGGCACTGGTTTCCCAGTAGGAATGTTAATAATCCTCTCACCCTCTTGCACATTTAATTAAAGCTTTCAAAGCTGTGCCATATGGAGCAGTGAGGAGGTGGGCAAGCAGAACATTTATTAATCCCTTGGCATGAGGAAGCAGTCTCCCCAGTTACTTCAAGCTGTGTGGTCCTCCTGGAAGGTGAAATCTCACTTGGACAGATACTTTCAAAAAACCTTTGAGAAATGCAAAGCGAAACTGTGTGTAAAAGATTAGTTCCCTTTGCTTTCCTCAAGTTTAACTGTATACTGTACTTGTATTTGTCAGTTGTGCTTGGGATTCTTAGTTGGAGGAAAAACCCCATCAACATAAAGACACTGAGATTTTAGCAATATTCAGATCTGGGTCAGTATTTTAGGTTCACCTCTAGCAGCTCTCTGCAGACACTGAGCGTTCATTGGCAGCTTTTCCTTTCTCTAACTCACAAATGCTTTCTGCTGGCACTGAACATATGCAGAACGTAGGGAAATAAAAACTAGAGGAGGCAGCACTTCACCAGGTCACTGAGCATGTGAGACGTGGGAGTCGAGAAACAGGATTATCTTGGTGATCTTAACAGAGGTGAAACCAAGATCAATTTCAAATCATTTTTTCAAGGATGGGGAATTTGGAAAACAGTAACAGGGACTCAGAAGTCCAAGATTAAAAAAAAAGAAAAAAAAAGAAAAAAGAAAAAGGAAAATGAAGAATATTAAATCTATCCAATATCTATTTCCTGAGGCATCCCCTGGGTTTGAATCTATATTAGCTTGAAATACAGCAAGATACAGATGGAGGTTGCAGAATATTCCATTTTTGTTTGTCTTAAAAGGTAATAGAGATGAAACCAAGAGACAACAGGGGTATCAATATGAAGGGTATAAAATGTGCTTAGCAACAATTTGTAGGCAAACATGAAAGCCTGATTTGTTATCTACACATGTAGGGCATGTTAAACAATAACACCACCTCCTACACTGTGTATGCCAGAGCTGTCACCATCAATTACCCATACATGACAATTTTTACTTTTCATAACCTGGGTGGAGAGAGCTTCATCTTATTTACAAATCAAATAATAAGCCTGTGTACTTCAAAGCATTTTTTTCTCTCAGTCTATCTGTCTTTTGGTGTGTTTTTTTTTTTTTTTTTTGACTGTCTGTGCTACCCTTGCTTGCTTTTGTGCAACTCAATAATTTCCTTTTTTTAGCTTAATTTGCTACATTTCACTTCCTTTACCATCATTTTGTAGTTCATATAACAAGAATCAGACCACCAGTTGAAAAGAGCACTTTCACTTTGCTCCTAAGACCATTTCTTTCCCGTACCTGATGGTTATTTGTAGCCCTTTGCTCTATGCTCTTCACACCACCTCCACACCTTGGGTGAGAATCTGAGATCAGTGATACCATCACAGATCTGCAATGTAGTTGTATCTTATCTCAGGTTAACATATAGTAATGGATTGTAATACTTCATGAATTTGCTTTCTAGATCTCTCACAAAATTTCTTGGGAGATAAAATGAACCTGTGATATATGCATGTTACCACTTGGTTGCTGAGCAGCAGCTAAACCTGCTTTTAAAGGTTTTGAAAGATGAGACTGTACTTAAAAGCATACTGTGTAAATTGAGAGATGGGTTTATGTTGGGGTGCAATATAAATGGTCTTCCATTGTCACATCTTTCAGCATGTGGAAATCATGCAAGTTTCTGTTTCCACCCTACAGAACTTTGCAGTGTAGTAGGTACTTGTCATTCAGCATTACAATAGCACAAAGTTGGAATAGAAGCCAGCCAACATTTACTCTGTTTTACAGATATATTAACCTTTGCCTAAGACAAACACAAAGGACTGTTTAAAACTACAGTTCTTGCCAAGGACAGATGCAACCAACCAAAGAGAGTCTTTTTACCAGGCGTAAGCAAACGGAGAAAATGAAGAGATGAATTTTTATGTAAATTGCTATTTAAACAAAAAGCATTTCTGATTGCTCTTTTATTTTGTATTTCAGAGGCTGGGCAATCATATTTTTAGATGTATCCTTTAAGTTAGCAGCTGCTGAACTGGTAGCACCATGTGTATAGATTTTTATTGTACCATAATTTTTCATATGTATAAAGCTCTAGATAGGAAAGTATATTGTATTTATACAGTTACATGCAAATTACAATGTCAAAGGGTTGGCATGAGCACTCTCAATATTTTCTGCACAACATTAGAGCAACTTGCTCTAAAAACACCCTGAGAAACTGTATGTAGGCTGTTGAACTACATAGACATTAAAATGTTTAGTTACATTTTCATCTTTCTTTCTGCAGCACATTGCATAATTCCTGCTTGCTTCTCACAGCATCATCTTCAATGTCTACGTGTGGAAACAAATCCAAGTTAGATATTTCACTATTGCCATTGTAAATCTCAGCTTGGAGACAATGTATTCACAAAATACTTCTAAAGACTGTTTCTATTTTTGTGAATATGATACAAATTCAAATAAAACACTCATGAAAGAAATTATTCAATTAAAATTTATCTTCTCTTTTTATGTCTTGTGATTGGAAGTGACTAATGTGAATTCTTTCGGTACTGAAGAATATTTCAATATTGATGAAAGGACTGCTGTAACTACAACAAAATCCAACAGCTTGAATTTACTAGGATGTTGAATGCTCGATCTGTTGTGAAGATACTGGGTTTCCAAACCTGCTTTATGTCCCACAGGCCTTACCGAAATAATGGATTATGTCAACACAGCTAGATTGTCTTTCTTGTTTGACTGCTAAACTTAACAAAGGCCTTACTTCAGCACTGATTTAACTTCAAGGTATTTTGAAGTGTGTGCAAGAGCTAGGCTGATTAAGGATGCCATTACTCACACTGAACGTTTCCTTTACCGAATCAAAGCAGCCAAAATGATGAAATCTTGTCCTTCATGTTATTTTTCCATCTAAGTGGTGGCTACGAAAAGGGGACAACTCTCCTGATTTACTCTGCAGTTTGAGGTAAAAAAGTGAAAACAATTAAAAGTGGGTCAAGGCAGACTTCTGTGGCATTTGCAGCCTGGGGGCCGTGGCTGTGCCAGCTGGGTGTGAAGGTACCATGTGTGGGGTCACACTGTAGCCCCTGTGGTGCCCTGCTGGGTGTCCCTGCTGGGCTGGCAGCACGAGGTGGTGCAGAGCAGCCAGTCTGACCCACAGAGCTGAGCCTGCTGCTGTGCCAGCACATCTGGAGTTGGGCTGGAATCTCAATCAGGAGCTTCACTGCAATAGGACAAGTCACACCATCACGCTCCATAATCTGCAGACGGGTGTAATTTTAAGCAAGTGAGTGGTTCCCCTGCCTTTGAAATGATGCGTATGAGTGTTTGAGGATGGTGGCTCTAGGAGTGTTCAGTCTGTATTGAATCGGTCTATCTTTGAACCTGTAATTTCAAAGGGGCTCCAATATTGTGTCCACATAAGTAGGAGAATGGGTTTGAATTTTGAACACAGGTACAAACCCCATGTTTAGCATGCAAAGTCAGTGTCCCAAAAGAGTGGTCACAGTTTGAGAACTTTTGAGTCCCAAAATAGGTTTCAAAAGGAATTGGAACTAGAATTCAGACAAGTTCAGACTTAGATTTAAATAAGCACAGCTGGTTTTCCAGTAAATGGTTGGGGCTTTTGTTTCAAACAAGCTGAGGCCAATATTTGAGACAAACACAGATGAGAATATTATTTGGAAAC
>VWYP01027304.1:985553-1024411 GCA_013400435.1 Pycnonotus jocosus | reverse complement strand
AAAACCCCACAAAAAATACAGAAAAAGCTCCAAGCAAGCCAAGACTCTTCTTTAGTTGTCACTTAAAATTGAGGAAAACTTCAGCTTTCAGGTGCATTTTAAGGCCACATGAAATAAAAATTCAAGGCAAAATTCACTTTACAAATCCTATGTAAATTGAGAATAAATAGGAGTGCTGTAAACACTGCATGTCTGCCTACGTCTTAATGTGATATAAATTTGGGTGCATATCTGCATCAAGGACAAGTGAGAATTGCTTCAGGTAAGTGAAATCTAGTGAAAGTGAAATTTGAAAAAAAAAAAGGTGATTAAGAGTTACCAATACTAATAGCTTCCAATAGATGAGTTTGTTACAATAATTTGAAAGATAGGTTGTCAGTATTTGCTCCCTTGCCGATGAAGCTTGGCACAATGCAGTCTAAATCCTAAACTTCGTGCAAGACAAGAATTTTCTCCAACAGCCACCCTTTCCCCAGATATTTAGCTCCTTCAGTCCTTGAGTGTTAGAGAAAATAGTAGGGTAAGAAACAAATAAAGCACGAGGAAGAGACTGAGTTGATGACCAGGTCTTAATACACCAAAACTTCTGCGTGGAAATACAAAAGCTGTATGTGAAAAAAAAATGTAATAACATCCAAGTCAGTCTATTTATAGTCTTTCCATCAGAGGTTGGTTGCAAAAATTAAACATAAATTAGTGTTTACAAGTTTAATTATAACTTTTAGAAGAACAAGAAATTGTAGCAATGTGTGCACTGTATCATCTTGTGTACCTAAAAAAATTAAATTATGAAAAATGACTGAAGCATTATTTCTGCTGATGAATTCTCCCCTCTGTATTCAGTATGGTGTGATACCCTCCTTGCTTTCATCTTGGTTTGAAATTCAACAATAAGATTCAATCTCAACATGGGGAATGAAGAAGGAGACAGATGATCTGTATAGTTGTAGCAGGTATTTCAAAGCAAATAGGCAAAATATAGCTTCTTCTTTCTAAAATTTGGTTCCTTATTTATACTGTCCCTGGGAACAAACTGTGAAATTGGGGGTAAATATCAGTATTAGTGACACATCTTGTGAATTTTGCAGGGGAGCCTCCCCATCTCTTTGTAGGACTGGTGAGGAGGTCTTCATAACATGGAGATTGTGAAAGCCTCCTTCTTACACCTGAGTATGTTGAGAGGCTGAATACAACACCTTAAAAACTGCTTTCTAAAGCTCCTGTCCGTGTTTTGAAAGCTTTGGACAATAATGCAGCCTTCAGCATTATTGTGTGGCAAGGGGATTATTGTACTTCACAGCTTGCTAGGGAAAGGCGCAGGATGGCCTCATCCCAACCTATGGGTGAGGAAGAGTGCTGTGTTTGAGGGACTGCAGGACTCACTCTATGCTGAGGTCTAGTGCCACTGTACGCCTTCATCGGCATTTCTCAGATGTGCCAAAGAGAGGCTGGAGACTTTTGAAAATGCATCCCAAATGCTTTTGTGAGTGCTGCAGAAGGGTCAGAGAGTTACTGGCACTGCTAAAGTTCCTGGAGGTGATGCTGCTATGAGGATGCTAAGACACAGCTGCCAGCTGGAGATACTGAAGTGGTCTGGGAGAGAAGACTGTACCTTCTTCAAGTGTTGCCAGTTTTGCTCTCTATTTGCCAGCTTCTGTCTCCATTTTTTTCTCACATCCCCTTTTCCCAAGTGGTGTGGTTGTAACATCACTGGCTCTACTCATGGAAACTCCTCTTTCCCTGGAAGAGGGCGTAAAGTGTTTGTCTTCTGAGTCGGCTTTCATGGGCTGCGACCAAACCCTTTGGCTCTAGTTCACATCTTTATAGGCTGTTAATTTGCCAAGGTGGGGAAATTCAAAAGTGCAACCCAAATCTGTAACCAAGGGCTCTCTTAGGGAGTCACTGAGGTTTGGAGAGGATGGAGGCTCACACCACAGGTCTGATCTTGCCCAGACCCTGTGGTCTATGATGCTTCTAAACACAGTCATCCCATGAAGCCTCTGCCCAAACACTGACAGAAGGAGAAACCAAATACTCACAGATTGGAATCTTATGCTGTCTAAGATCCCTGTATTTTCAAAGAAAACTTAAATAGACAGACAATTAAAAAAAAAAAAAAAAAAAAAAGAGGAGCGATCACCCCGTATTTCATCCTGCTCATAGCAGATAGAATCATAATGTCTCAGGTAATTAGCTTTGCCTGAGATGATGATCGCTTATTTTAGGAGTGTATAAAATCTATGAGTTGTGAGGCAACCTGCAACTCTCCATGCATCTGTCTAGAATTCCCTCTGTACTCCTATATCTCTCTCTAAATCATACCTCCTCTCCTGGGGAAAGGCTCACCAGAGCTTATCAGATTCAGTTACTGCTGTTTCATATCAATGTTCTCATGTGAAATCAGAATACAAATAAGCCAAGACTACCTCCATACCCCCAAACAATTACAAATGCCGATGATTCATCAGTTATTCATGCCAGACCAATATTTTTCAGTATTTTATAGTTCATGAGTGAAACATTTCAGCATGTTCAGACTGAAATCATTGGCATGCCAGGAGGCATTTCATATGGAAGGGCACTCTGCATGGGGACACATGGCATACCCAGCAGCTGTCATGCAATCACATTTGCCTTATGGACACTTTTTACTTTTCCAGTAGGTTTGGAGGTGAAGGGTTAATAAAAGTTCTATTTACTTTCAAGAAAGTTTAGAGTTTGATGATAAAGCTAATCCAATTTTTTTACTTTGCTGCCACTGTAAGACACACACACACTTTGCCCTCCTACTTCCCCAGACTTTTCATCTGATGTAATTTTTAAATACACATACAATGAAAAATTATGTGGTGGTGTTAAAACATTTTTTTTCCTGGTGTGTAGAAAGAATTTAATTTACTATGCATGGATAACCCATTCGTTTATACTCAGGTTAAGAACAAAGCCAGCTAATAAGCTTTGCTGTCACCTTAAATAAATGGTTTCACAAGATAATAACTCCATGCAGCTACGCCCAAGGGTCATCAGCATTTTTAGACTCTTTATGTTTCAGAAAAATAAGTCATACTGTAAAAACCAGCAACACTATGGGAGAGCTATTAAAAACTGATATTTTGTTTGGATATCAAGGTTAAGAGTTACTGAGGACCTATGGCCACAGAGGCTTTGAGCAGATCTCCCACCCCAAAGGGTGTACACCAGCAAGACTTTCCTTAGCTTGGAAAAAGGCAAGGCTGAAAACTGAGCCTTATCACAGATATATGTCCCAGCTCATCCACCATGTGAAACACCTTGAGCTTGATTGCAGATAATAGTCATAGCCTGTTCGAGCTGTCTTGAAATCCTGCTGAAAAGGCAGCTCTGGCTCCTTTGTTTTGTTTCTCTGTGCCTGCTTGTTGCCTAGCGTTTGTACCAGCACTGCCAGATCCAGAAGTTATTCTAAAATGAAAAGGGGTAAGTATTTTTGCCACATCTCCGTATACTGAGACCACAGGATCATTAGTCTTAAGAGAGCAATTTGAAATCTGTTGTCAGAGGAACAGAGTGGGAGAGTACTTCCTATCCCTTTAGCAGCTCTCTCAGTTAGATCAGCGTAAGCCAATTTGTGAAACCCCTGGTGATCACCTGCTTCGTGGAGAAACTTCCTGTGCATGTGAGAACCTATGATGTGTATAAATATATAAATTAGCAACACCTTTCTTTTAATTTTGTATGTTAATGAGATAATTTTATGTTTTACTTTTGTGATGATGTTTCTCTGGCCTTAAGAGTGTTTCTGTACACTTAGCAAAGCACAAATCTCCAGGGACCAGTGAGGTTGGGGCATGAAACTCTCCCGACACAAAATGTGGCAATCCAGGGTATTGCAAACTTCCTCTGCCTAGCAACACAGCTGAGTTTCCTGGGGAGTCAGTAACACAGGGTATTCGTTTGACAAAGATACCTCCTACTAGTGAGTGTCCTCACAGGATGGTGAGGAGGTCACAGGAGTCACAAGGATCTCTGAAACTCTGACATCCATGCCTGAGGAGTAAGTGAAGAAAGGGGATCAAAACTACTGATAAATGGGGTTGGGAGGGTTGGTGTTTTTTATTTGTATCACCAAGATAAAGAGATGTAAGTGATGGAATATAATTTTAAAAAGGAGAAATGGTGAAGATTCATTTTGGGAATAACTTCTTGACTGTGCCACTTGTACTTCTGAAGGGCAGGTTGAGTAACTGGAGGTGCTTCGTCTGCAGAGCTGCTCTGTGCTCACTATTCTGCAGTGCACCATCAGAATTAGAAAATATTGTAACTGTTATGCTTGGAATTGCAGTATGATGCATCAAGTCCATTTGAGCTCTGGATGCTGCATTTGCCTATTCATATCTGAGAACAATTGCCTCATCTCTCCTAAGGGAAGTGGCTAAGGCCCCATCACTGAGCACCAGTAGGGCCTGATTTTCAGATGTAGTGAGCAATCACCTATCCTGTGGAAAATGAAAATGAAAAATAAACTGTAGATAACAATCTGGTGCCAGCAGAGGGATAGGATAGCTGTGACCTGTTATGTATTTTTTCCATGTCAAACTTCTGGGATTGTGCTATTTGTGTTCACCTGATATGCTAGTAAATATAATTCTTTTAAAGATACTCTGTAATCAATGCACATAGCTCAGTTCCTCTGCCAGTTCCCACACCTTCTTTCGTCAGTCCATTGAAAATACGTGGTTAAAAAAAAAACCCTAAGAAACCACAAGTGGAGTGGATCATCACACCCCTGCAAAGGCTTGGTTGCAGACAATTAATTTGTTTTGGCTAGATTATTCTCTGGGCTTACACACATACCCAAAGGAATGAAGCAGAAAAATGCATCTCCTACCTAATGCTGAGCAGCAACTACATATTTGGTTTTGAGTGTGGTGTCCAGGCCAGACATCTGTTCTGCACTCATGAGTGTGGGCACAGAGGTGATGTGGAGACATAGCAATGCTTCTCTGGCTCAGGTGGTGGACTAAGGGGAGATGGGAACTACCCTGTGAGGAGTAGATGCTGCTACTTCCTTCCAGGAAAAGTTAGGAAAGAAAATACAACTCTGAGTAAGTCTATGGGTTTATTTGAAGCAAGTATCCTTTCATATCCTACTTAAGGGGCTTGAGGTACTATGAGGTCTATGGACCAAATGTTTGTGTAGCAGAAGGTGGATCTCTTTATAGCTGGGGAGGCTGAAATACTGCATAACAGTGCCTATCCTCTCTTTCCTGCTATGTCCTGGTGAAAAGGCAGGTACATGCACTGCAGTGGAAAGGGATAGCATTGAAAGAGTTCAAGTTTTACTATCTTGAGATGTTCTGGAGTATGTTGTATTTTATCTACCAAATGCAATAAAGTGTAAATCCTAACTATTACCTGGATCATTACCTGCATGTGGAAATGTACCCATGACCCTGTGTCACACATGTGTTTGCACATGAGTGGGTTCCCAGAGAAATTGTCCTATATATGAAGTCCAAACTTGCCAACCACTTCAGGATGTGTCCTCTCGTTTTCTCACTGGCAAAGTCTGAGTTTTTTCCCTCTGGCTATTGTTTTCAGATAATGGAGTTGGAGGCTATGTTCTTATTTCCTTTAGTGTAATTGTAAATGTGTTTCTCCTAAATTCTGCTTTTGATAAACAGGGTGGTGTGCTCATACCTCTGTGAAGGGCTGTGTGCTTACTTATTAAGGGACTTTGTTGTGTGCACCGGAATACAGAAAGAACTGTTTTGGTTTCAGTCACTTGGAGAGATCTTGTAGTGGGATTCCTTCAGACAAACTCTGCAGTTCATCACTGTGCCATGTTGTACTCAGACACAGATCTTTCTCAGTGCTTCAGGTGATTGCAGCTGAAGCACAAAGCTGGCTTATGACAAATGTGTACATGGGAGATGCAGCTGCAACACCTATTCTCACTGAATTTTCCCTGGAGCGTGATATGTTTGAAAAGACTGTTTCTGCAATGCCTTTTGCTTTATTATACAGCTTTATTTTCTGCTGTAATGTGGGGAAAGCGACAGTTTGCCACAGAGACCCAGTATAACCCACAGATGAGACACCTCAGGTAATGGTCTCTGGAGTTTTTTGCTCATAAATTTTTAGCTCTACTTTGGGCCTGTCAGTCTTATTTCATCATGTAGAAACTATAGCCTAGGTACTGGGCATGGTGTGCAAGTGGAAAATGTCTGCTAGTAGGTTTTCCTTGATGCATGTCTCAGGGAAAAAACAGGAAAGAAACACTAGATTCTTATATTCATCACAATGTTTTTTGTGTTGGGTTGGTTTTATGCCTATTTTTTTATTTGCATTTTGCAAATAAGTAAAAGCAGCCATCAATTATAACTTCTAAAATTTTAACATACTATTTTTAAAAAATGTCTTGAAAGTTTTTTTTAAAAATATACTGCAATATTTAAAAAAAGTTATTTTTTTTAGTTTGGAATAGGTTCCTTTTATTTTTCCTTCTTCCTCTGTACCCATCTCACTAATGAGAGCCTTTTGAAACTTTCTCGCTGGAAATTTGGGTGGACTCCTGATCAGCATGCCCACACAAATGAAGATCAGAAAAAAAGAAATGACAACTCAGAATGGAATGCCAAAAGAATATGAACTGGATGTTTCACATCAGCAGGTCTTTCCAAAATCTGTTCAAATGGTTTAGGAAGGTGTTTGAGGCAATCTTTGACCTGTTAACAGTGTGCCCAAAAAAGAAAATCAGAGCTATGGTAAACAGAAAAAGGTAAATACAGAAACTGTACTGTAAAAGGAGATGGTGAGGAGAAGAGGACCAAATCAAATGTAGGTCAGAAAGTGTAACTTCAGCTTCTCCAAAATTGCTACCCATACTCTATTTGCAAAACACATGCAAAGCTACAATGGATCTCCAAGCACAATCCCAATGACTTTTCCACTGTGTTGGCGTGACTGGCTGACATTTTTTTATAAATACGAGAGAGAACATGTTAGGTTTACTGTGCTAGGCTTTTGACTGCTTCATAGATACTTTCATAAACAAAGTATGGAAAGAGAATCCTGATGAAATGACTCTAAACTATGCTCAAACTAGTTGCAAAATTGTACTCCAGGAGTGGCTATTAGTGATTCACTGTCAAACTAAGTTGAATTAAATATGACTCCACTGTGATCTTTCTTGGGCCAAGTACTATTCAGTATTTTCATTAATGACTTTGCTTATGAAAAAACAGACAGTTTGCTGAATTTGTAGGTCATGCCAGCCAGCCCTTTGAAGGAAAGGATGAAAATTCAGAACAACGATGATACACTAGAGAAGCGATAAGTAAATAAGTAAAAGGCCATTCCAGACAAACAAAAGCAAGAGCAATGGCTCAATATGTTGCACAAATAGGCAAGTTGCAAAAATATGAGGTGGTAAATGACTTATTGGATGGTTGTTTTGTGAAAAGAAGGAATGCAGTGTTGCAGTTGGTCACCAGTTATAAAGGAGTTGGCAGTGCCATGCTGCTGTGGAAAAATAGATGAGAACATGTAAATAGGTGTGACAGCTGTGAGATAATAATACTGCCCTTCCAGCCTCCTCAGCAGAAGTGGGACTAGCTTTAGATACAGCAACAGTTCAGCTTTGGACACTGTACTTCTTTTAAAATTCAAAATAAAAAGCCAAACAAAACCAGTTGCCTAGTAGTGCAGCAAGAAGGACTGGAGAGCTAATAAAGATGTTTTATGAAGAAAGTTTGGAAAACCGGTGTTATTTTACAGAAGGATGCTAGCAGTCTTCAAACACGTAAAAAGTTGTGAGAAAAAGAGATTAACCTTTCCCTGTTACCAGTGAGACAAAATGAGAAATAACAAACCAAAACTATAATGAATGAAATTTGGGTTACATGTACGCAAGAGATTTGTGATGGTATGGATAGGAATCCCAACAGCAGACATTTGTAAGAACAAGTTAGACCAACATCTTGGGGAATTACATAAGTGCAGGGTGAGGGATGAACTGGCATCATCTCAGATCTTTTCCAGCTTGGCTTTTTATGACTCTGCAATACGTCTTTGTGAATCATGTAAACATCGATGAAACATGAATGTCTCCATGAAAAAAAAATTTTTTTTCAAAATCTTCTGACCAAGCTACATGCCTTGACAGTTCATAAAGCTGTCTTTTGTAAGGATTTCATACTTGTGTTTGGTGACTTTTTTTCTGTCAATTTTGCAAGAAATTATAGGCATTTCTTGGACAGAAGAGTGGCATGTGGACAAACATTTTAAATTCGAATATGTGCAATATGCAAACTGGCTGCAGAGGACAAGTGGAAGAAGAGCTCACAATGACCTACTCTGAGTAATGTTTGAGCCTCACCTTTCTAACCTATTAGGAGATTGTTTACTGTGTACTGTTTCCCTGCAGGTGAGTGATAATGAAAGTTCAAACGTTAAAAGAAATTGAGAGGTTGTTGTTCTCATTAGATTGTGGGGAACATTAACCTAGATTGGTCTATACTGCTACACTGGCAGCATCATGTGCTGCAGATAACTGCCCTCCTATCTACAAAAGGATACAACAAAAGATTTCCTGTAAGCACATAACACAATTTCATCACCCGTCCCGCTGCAATATCCCAAAACACCTTTCAATCCTGTCTTCAAAATAGTTTTGTCAGAAACAGAAGTACAATAATCCTTACACCATTTATATACACAAAAGATTGCCAGTCTCTAGTTGGTGTTTTTGAGATGCTTATGTACATGCTTGTGTAGACTTGAGCTGAATCAACTTCCTCAATGACATATGAATAGATCCTGAATGCAAATGCATCTTCCACATACAAGCAGCTGTGCTGGGATTGTTCTTTCCTTTCATTTAGCTGTCATGAAGTATTCTCATTTCTAGTGAAATACTTTTGCTGAAAGTGTTAGAAAATAAGGTTTAATGGATTTTGTTTGTTTGTTTGTTAGAAAAAAATTAAATTCTTAATCTTAATAAATGAAAGGTGGTATAGACATTTCTGGTTTGACAGAAAAGATCATCCATCCAGGTAATCAGCCTGCCTAGTTGGTTTTGTTTCATGAAAATCAAAACTTTTAGCCAATTCCATTCTTCTTGTTGGCCAGTGGTAGACACCCAGTGAAGAGTGAATATGTGTAATCTGTTTCAAAAGAAACAGAACAAGTTAAAGGAGTTTGTGCAATTTTTTTTTTCTTTCACGTGTAGATCATCTCTTTTGCAACTGTTTCATTCTCTGGTTTCATTTTCCAGTTTGAGTCTTCAGTTGAGTTCTCAGCCAAAGAAAAAAGCTGAGAAATCTTACCATCGAACTTCCGTATCACTATCAACAGAGCAACAAGGGAAGGAGATCTAGCCATCCAAAATGCAGCTGATAGAAACAAAATGCATCAGTGTCGATCTTCTCAGCTGGGTGTATTTGCTATGTAGGAAGGTAGTAGCAAAAGGCTGCCTGCAGCCTTCTAAGATCAATTATCTGAAGTGAATGAACAATTTTTCTGTTTGCATGTGGGTTTGGGGCATGCAGGATGTGCAATGCCTGTGTTGGGAGAGTCAGCAGACAAACAGTGCAGGTCAGCAGCAGACTCTGCACGACACTGCAGGAAGAGTAAAAGTCCTATGCAAAGAGAGAGCAAGCCTATGCCGTCTGTGGTGTCAGATCAGATCAGTTTGTAGCAACAACAGATAAGTGCTAATGACTAATTTACTTAGCACCACTAAGTTAATTCTATTGCCTTGAACAAGTCTCTCTCTGCCTTGGCATTTGGAGACTTCCAAAAATCAAAATCAAAAGAGAGAGGATGGCCCAAGAGTTAACAAGCGGGACACATCTTACTGTACTTGACAGACCACAGCAAAATGGATTTGGCACTTGGTACTGTCATCCTCAGGTACCTGAAATGATGTTGGGCTTTGATATATCAGGAAGCAAAGACTGAGTCTCATGCTGCTATCTTCTGAGCATAACTTGCTCTCTTCCTGATGCCTAATCAGACCAAACAAAAGATGTAGAGATTAAACTGCACCATTGGTATGCACTGGTGAGATGACTGGAGAAGATCTCCCACATGCAACAGCTTCATTTCCATGCTTAAATGATTTACTTATTTATTAAGTCCACTTGAATCAGCATTTCTTCCCAGGAAATTAAATGTATGTGGAAGAAGACTTGGTATCTTGACCACAAACTATGCTATAGGTGTGGATTTAAATACACAAGCCTGCAAAGTTACATATTACTAATGAGGGAAATAGAGCAGAAAAATAATTTGCATATGCTCACTCTTAGGGGGAAAAAAGTTACAGAAACCCTAAAAGGTCAATGAAAAGTATTTAAAAGGTAAAAGAAAGCAGAGCTGTCATAAATATGTAATTTCTCAAAGAACCGGTGTTTCACCTCGTGGGTAGACTGTTGATTTCAGCAATGTAGGAAAGGTGGGAGAATGATCTGCCTATGGTTATGGTACTCACAGTTTTAAGACTGAATATTTCCATCATTCTGGGAAAAAAAATCTGTAGCTTTTGAATAACTCTGTCCTCCCCTCCTTGAGACCAGAAGCAGTCAAGATATTTTGGCATGAAATGTTTTATTTCTAGAAACTGCTAAGGTAAAATTTTGCTTATGATTCTCGTTGATTTCATTGTCATTTTAAAATCAGCTCCTGCCTCACCCCTTCTCAATGGCAGGATAAGGAGGAGGGTTGGAGAGGTGGTACTGGAGATGGCAGTCCTGTTAGGCACCAGCTTTGTGCACCAGGGGTGATAGGCACCATCCAGCAAGAAGTTTTAGTCGTTCTTAACGTGAGTTGTGAATAGGAGTTGACTGCTGCAGATGAAAGACTCCATATCCCAATTACTCACTGCTCAGTTATCCAACAGCCCCCCAAGGTTTTAAATTTCTAACGAAAACACACTTGGATCTTGATTCTCTGGAAAGAGAGCAATTTGTTAACCATGAATCAATGGGATTGCCTCTTGCCATACCAAATAGTTCAGCCATGTTTTGAGAGCTTTGTAAAATCGCTGTGGCAGAGAAACTGGGAACTTCTCCCACTTAGACTTTTCTCTGTTATTTACAGAATCTAGGATGTGATATAACTTTTCAGTCTGGATTTCAGCTGAATTTGTCAGTGAAATGAAGTTGTCTGGAAAAATAAAAATTAAGAGGCATTCCAAGTTGGTTATGGGAGAAATCTTCACAAACAGTTGTTTGCATCCATATGAAGTTCCTTCATTAATATTTATTTAATTATTAGCTGATAACAGATTTACTTTGTTGTTATAAAGTGAAGTTATAGAGGCACATTGAGAATCAGTCATCACAACTGATGGAGAAACATTAAACCCTTCCCAGAAGCTAACAAGAAGGGGCACACAGAGATGCCAGGCAATGCACTTGGATACTTGAACTTAAAGCAAAAAACATCCCTAAATGGGACTTGTTGGTAACTGAGCACCTTGCAGCCATAATCACAGCACCCATCCCATAACTGAGCCTGGCCTAGTGAAGAACAGCATATTTTTCTGAGAGCAGATCTGCACCTTGGCACAGGGGAGAGCAGAAGCTGTCCCAGGCCACACAGGCAGCACCAGGATGAGGACATTCCTGTGGCTTGTTTCTGTTAATCCAATAAATTTCTGTTCATCATATAGAAGAATATAGTCTAAACAAAAACCTGGCAGATGGGTGAAATTTTTGAGGTAGTTGAAGCAGTGGAAGAATTTTATAGGTAAACATAGGTGATCAAGTATTTGAGAGGTTTTCCCAAGAAAATACCAGCAAACCATTGCTTTTTAAAGGCTTGGAGGAGAGATTTGGGAAAACAAGTGCAGGTCACTGGGGAGCTGCCCAGGAATAACACTAGTATCTCTGTGGCCTTTCCAATGCCTCTGAACAATATCCCAGCAGTGAATCAGTGCCTAGTTGAGGCTGGGCATTTGCTGGTGCCATGGCGGAGTCCCTGTTGGTCACACAAGCTTGTCCCTCTCCCCCAGTGCTTGCTCAGCAATGCTGTGGTTGCTTTGGATCAGGTAGCCAAAAGTAGCTGCAGTTTTTTCCTGCAGTGACTTTGTTTCCCTTGGTTTACAGGCTGTAGTCATGCATGTTCCCAGAGGTGACAGAGCACAGCTCTGGGCAGAAGGCATAGCTGATGGCTTTCTTTCTCAGTTCCTTGTGTTCTGACCCAGCACTCCCTTCCATGTGAGCTGCAAAATGCTTGACTTCTCTATTGGTGGCTGGTGGCATAACCCAATGGTTACCTTGAAATGTGGGTGCTAAGCCAAGTGCCTGGGAGGCAAAGCTTTGTGCTCTGGTAAGTGTCCCCTCCAATTTCTGTACATAAAAAAGGTAATTTTCTTTATATCTGACATTTTCTTGTCTACATTACACGTAATGATGCTGGAGCAAACTTGGTGAAGTTGCAAAAGAGTCAGTTTATCTGATTGTGTTTGTTTTCCTTCACTGTTCTTTAAAAAATAATTAGATGTGATTAGTAATATTTGCTGTAGCCTGGCAATACATATAGCGGCAACAGATGAGATTCAATCTCAGGTGAAACCATCATCCCCAGCTAATGTGCGTGGGAGAGGCATGCAGACAAGATTTTCAGCCCATTTATTCAGTTATGTAATGGCCTTTTAAACATTTTCCATTTATGGTCCCTATTTAGTTTACTCTAAGTCACAGTGGCTTCTTGTCAATCCAAGCCACAACATACACCAGACAGCCCAGCCATAGGTCAGAGCAGCCTATGGTCTCTGTGCATTTCTTCTTTAATGAAAAATCAAAATGTCCATTCCCTGCCCTTTAAAATGAGACTTGAGAAAATAATTAATTTTGGTTGGTGCATAGAACAAACCTGTTCAGGGAAACTAGATCTTCACCCATAACAAGTGAAATAAAGGTTTAGAAACTCTTCCTTTTAAAAACCTTTGAACTTACCTTTTGTGTTTTCTGGCTTCAATCATGATTGAAAGAGAAAACATGGTGGGGAAAATCAGTTGTGCAGTGTAACTTTCAAACTCTCCAAAGTCAGGAGAACCAATAGGCTCTTTATGCAGTATTTCCATACATCTCACTAAATGAGGTTTGGATTGGTGTCTAAATTAGGATATTTACTGGACTAAGAAAAACCCTGGCTCTACTGGAAACTAGTCATGACATGAGTTTCAGCAGTGTTTGCTTCTTTAATTATCTTCACTTTAGCACTTCACTCTCTTCTTGACTTTTTCAACCACCATGTACCTAACACTTGGGATGTTTGGGGTTTTTTTATTAAACATGTCAGTGGTGAGTCATTTGAGCTTCAGTGTTGGGAGTCAATGCTTTTCCTTCCATCCCACCTCCCTCTAGGCCCTCACCATAGGCATGAGAGTGTAAACCATGAAGATGAGCTTCTAGGGAGCGTAACCCTAGCACTGTGGTGTCCATCAAAGGGATGCTCAACTCCATTATGGACTCTGCTGGGTTGTGCAGTGCAGGCCCTCTGCAAGGTGCATCTCATACATCTTTCCCAAAAATGAGTAGAAAAGGTGAGCGAGGAACACAGTGATGCTGGTAAAAGCTGTGTTTTTAAGAAAACAATTGCAATGTGCTGGGGCTTCCCCCATGTCAGAGCCAGCAAATTCAGCTCAGGTGTGACTCAGGACAGGGTGCAGTGTTGAGGTGCCCTGGGTCATCCTCAGCAATCCAGCTGGGTGAAGGCTTTTGTGGAACCAGGCTGGCCACAAAATTAGCACAGCTGTTCTGCTGAGCTGCCTGTGCACAGTGCAGCAGAAATCCATCCCCCGTGGTTTCTCACCTGCTGCCCAGGGCTGTTGTAGCTCCTTAATTAGCAGGGTTCACCTCTTACATCATTAGGTGGATCTCTGTTTTAAGGGTGATGTTGTTTCTGGTGTTTGGACTGGCTTGCACAATTTTGCATGGTGCTGCTTGAACACACAGACTGAAACATCTGATCAGATCTTTTGCCTCTGTACTGGGCAATGGAAGGCACATGGACATTTATGCACATATCTTGTCAGGGTAGACAACCTGTGTGATAAGAAAGTGTGCCAGGTGGGCGTGCAGATGCACCCAAGGTGGCTTCCATTTACTGTGCTCATGTACTGGTGGCACTTGAATTGTGTGGATGTGGCCAACAGCCAGACCTTCCCAGGAAATGGGATCAACCTCTGGGCAATTAGCCCATGCAGCACTCCATGCAACCACAGCTATGTCTCCAAGTTCTAGGTGAAAGCAGCTGGGGTCTGCCCCCACTGTGCTGCCTCCTGTGTGCCCTCGAGATGCACCCCCAGTGTCCTGGGTGCTCCTGGTGCTCACAGCCAGTGCAGGAAGGAGAGGGGTGGCTGTGCTGTAGCACTGCTGAGCCACTATGCTTCAACACTGATGGCCAGGGCTCAGCCTCCCCTGCTCTCCAACTTTTCATCGTGGTGCACCCCACATTCTTTTTTAACATATTTCTCCCTTGTCACAAGGGAAACATTAAACCACAGTAGGCCATAGAATAGCTATTAAGACTCTGCCAGCTAACTGATTACCTGTGTGGGTGCCTCCCTTTTAGCTACAGGCAGAGGTGGGGATAGAGGTCAGCCCCTTACTGAAGGTCTCCGGACAGGTGCTCTCAGGAAACCAAAATGCTGCCCGGTCTCTCTGCCTGGGGGAGGGCAAATCCCTTCCAGGGCATTCCTGAGGGAGGTCAGCTCTGGTGGAAAAACACAGATCTTCAAATTCCAAACTCCCAACATTTCAGCCTAAGAGGCTGATCCCCCCGCCTGTTGCTGCAGAGGGAGAGTGGAACTGCTGTGCCTGTGTTAACGAAGACAGACTGTACCCCATATTTCTTCTCCGTATTGACTTTATCAGATTGAAATCTGATGGGTCTGGTATATTTGTGAGAGCCTTGTGTGCATTGTTCTGCTGTTTGGTTTTGATAAAACGTGGTATTGTACTTGATGTTCTTTAGCTACGTCAAACCTTGCTTCATGGCTAATGCATGGCATTAGTCCATACCACAAGTTGTGCAATGCTTTACAGCAAAAATATTGATGCTTCTTGGGGATTAGGAGTGTTATTTCAGTGTAAGTTCAATTGAAGAAGGAAAGACAGAGTTGAGGGAAGAATAATTTCACTGCAAAATTAATTTTGGCAAGTTTGTTAAAAGAAAAATCCCCTTTCCCTTTACCCATTCAAGCATTATGGATCCATCTGTTTCTAAAAGCATTTTTTTTTCCTTTTGGTTTTAGTTTCAAGTTGAAACAAAAGAGTAATGATAAAAAAGCAAGAAGTTAAAGTTTTGTCTGGAGCCTTTCAGAAAGCACATCTAACCCAGGCTGAGGGAGGCAATTATGAAAGATTTTACAGTATCTGGTCTCTTTCCCAGTCAATATTTCCAATAAAGTCTCAAGAACTGGGAGAGTCCAAGCCAGTAAGGTTTCTTGTATCTGACCGAATTCCTATAATTCTGCTGGAAAGAATGAGGTGTCAGCAGAGGTGGATTTGGTCCATTCTGCACAGAGCTGGCACTTGGATATAATCATTCAGGGAAGCTCTGATGGGAACTAGGTACAGATGGCCTCTGTGGTTACATCTGAGGTGCTAAACTGAACAGTGAAAAAACACTCCTTGCTTGCTTGTTTATGCCATTACACTTTCACAACATCCCTGGCACGCTTTTCCAGCAGTTCCCAGCATGTTTTAGGATGCTCCCCACTAGAAGTCTGCATGGAGAGAGGCAGTCCAATGGTCCTGGGGACTGCAGGGTTTGGTTTGCCTGCAGGGACATCGTGGCAGGGTCTGTGAACTGAATGGGCTTTGCAATCCTAGGGAAGCAGGGGTGACAAAACCACCTGGCCCTTCAGGCACCCCAGGCTGAAGGCTGCCTGTTTAGGTGAGCCCTTGGTGAGCTTGCAACACTGAGGTTTTGCTTTATGATGAGACTTTGAGATTCTTTTCCCCTGTCAAGTGGATAGTTCCTTGTCCTAGCAGAGCTGATTTTATTCTGCTCCTTCTTTTTCCCAGCCAAGGAGGCCCCTGTAGTCTGGAGGGCAAGGACCAGTGTGGATCGAATGGTCCTGCTTACAGGAGAAATGCCACCTCCATTTCTCCAGGCAGCAGCAAGATAATTCTCTCACATCCACCCTTTGGACTCTGATTCATGAGCTCAATGCATTCATGCTGGGCTGATAAAAGAGATTAACAGCAAGATGGGCTGCCACACCTGTCTGTCTGTTATTGCCCTGCAACAGGGGCAGTCAAAAGGCAGAGTGTCAGCTTTGTGTGCTCTCCAGGTCATATGCTGATAAAGACAAACAAGCTGCTTTTTTTGCTTTTGTTTTATGCTACTCTGCCTTAAGACAGTGTGTGGCGGTGACTCCTCAGATAAATAAATAGATTTTGAAATTTTATTTCCAGCATGAATTCTTTGAGACTTGTTCTGCCTTTTTTTTTTTTTTCCCCATGAAGCTCAGTCTCTGCTAAGACTGGCAGATTGTTATTAGGACTGCTACTATTAACCACAAGAATAATAACAGCCATGAGTACCTACATGAACCAGATAATGAGTTTATTAGATGCCACAAACACTTTTTATCATGCAATGAAAATGTTTATGTCATTTAGCCTGAATGCCTTGACTCCAACTAAAACCCAGACCACTGGCTTTCTTCCAGAGTGTTTGTGACTATCCACATAGTAATTTTGGGGTCAGTGTTGCATGTTCAGAGCCAGGCTGTCTGAATGCAGAAGGTCAGAGAAGGATGTTCCACACTTATACAATGATTTATTCCAGCAAGATCACTCCATCTTGCTCTAAACCCAGCACTCATACATATTACAGGGATCTCTACCCACTGAAGTTTGCATGTGGTGTTTTTGCATATTAAATTCCCGAGTCCTCAGGTCATCATTTGCATCGTGTATCTTCCTCTCCTGGGCTGATGATGTTGCAGTATAAAAACACTGAGGCTAATTGTTCTAGTATTACAAAGATCTCTTGAAACAAAGCAGGTTTGGAGGATAATGCAGAGCAGGTGCTCAGAAAACAGGATGTTCTGTTGTCCAGTGACAGGCGCCACATGAAACCACAGATACTGTCCTTGATATTGACTGCATTTGTCTCTAGAGGTTTCAAACCTTCACAAAGAGAGAGGCAGCATAGACAACCTCCACAAGTATCTTCCACATCTAATCCCGTAAGCATAGCATTAATTTATGTTTTGCATAGCTACTCGTGTTTTTCTGGAAGTGGGTCTGCCTTTATTTTATTTACACTCCATTACAGCTGTTAGTACATCCAAGGACATAGACTCAAAACTGCTTTTAATGTCTGTGGATAAGTCATCTTGAACAGACGAGGGGAGGAAGTCCTGCAAAGTCCAGTAAAAATATTTTCAAGTCATACATAATTTTTTTTAGTAGCCTGTTGTAATTTACCCTAATGATCCTTAAAGAGGGATATTGGTGTAGCAGAGCTGCTTAGGGGTTTTAAGGTTTTAACAGAAAGGTTAGACATTAAATTCCACAAAAATTCCATGAGGAAAATGAGAACATATGCCGTTATTATGACTATTTATCCTCAGGCTATAGTAAGAGAAACAAAACTTTAGCCAGTGAAAGGGGAGAAAGCTGAAAGTCACATTGCAAATTCCTTGCAAAATCTGTCCTTTTCTTTTAGCTGCAAGTGTTAATTGGTGGCAAAGAAAAGTGAGTAAGGCTGCAGTAAAGTCAGACATAGCAGCAACCTTGTAAAGGGCCACTCCATTTTTGAAAGTAATTTCCATATTCACATGATATGAAGTATTTTTTAAATATAAGCTTTTTTTGTTCCTGGAAACTTTGTAGTTGTAATCAAAATAGAACAATAGAAATATTGCTATAAATTATTAATGAAATACTAAAGCAAAAAAAATGAGGTGGAAAACAACAGTAGAAATAAAAGTGAAGGGGGTTTAGAGGTAGGGTTGGGTGTTTTTCGAGTGCTTTTATAAAATATCTTATTTTTCTTCTTCAATATGAGTAGCATAGGATGAAGGAAAACCTTAGTAAAACACAGGAATTCCAAAAGTGATCCTGAAGAAGCTGTTCCATTATTTTACCCTGAAAGAAAACTGTTTTAAGTTTTTAGCCTGTGAAATTTACTGGTAGATTGAGGTGAACACTCAGGAAGATCCCTTCCATATAATACCTAAATATTTCAATTGCAAATGCACTGGCAACTGCAGCAATATCCAGTTACAGCACTCAATAGTCAAGCAACATTATTTTATGGCAAATACCTTTGATACCAATTTCCTGGTGTTTGTTTTATGTTTAATTTAAAGCAGACTCATAATAAAGCATGCTTATAATGGCATGACTCCTTATAACATACATTTATATACTACCTCATCAGTTAAAAAAAAAAGAATCCCACTAAACCAAGAGAAACAGTCATGCTTAGCAGCAGAAAGTGCAGGGGAAATAAAAAAATAAAATAACAAGAAGCCCAAATGACATGTAAATGAGCACTTATCTCTTATCCAGCTGTGATGCCCAGATGAATAAACAAGAATTAGTGTAAGCTTTTTTTTGTTAACAGATCATTCCATAGAATTATATATGTTTGGTTCATTATGAGCTTGTGAGCTGTAATTAGGGATTTTCTAGGTGCTGTGCAATGGTAATTCAGTGTTGTAGTGGCTCTCACATTAACCCCCCCCACGTACAAGTGCTTGCAGTGCACTCAGTGTTAGCAGCTAACTAATGAAGTGAAGAAGCTGAAATTACTGCATGTGACGAGTTAATGAAGAGTCTTTAATACACTTTATGATCATAATTTAGTGTACTGCACAATTACAAACCTGGGAAGAGTACAACTTTCAGCTTGATCAGAGGATAATATGGTGGATCATTTCTCATTTATAAAGGCCTGCTGATTTAGCATTCCTTACTTGATAGAGTTGATCTCCATAAAAATACGTGGTAAGAATAGGTAGAAATAGTAACTAATTGCATAAGGCATTTGGGCTATGCATTTGCCTTGCATATGTTCATGCCTACCTGCTAACTGCCAGCTAAGAAATTGGTGTATGTATACATATGTGCCTTATGTGAATGGGTGAATTTTCAGAAACTTTATAGACAGAAATTCAAATATTTATACTAGTTTTAGGAGCACCATGAAGTTAGATTTCCTAATGAATAGCTTGTTTTCTTTCTAGAGATAATGAATCACATTTTATGTTTCTTAACTGCCTAGGAGTAGTTCATGAATAATCAGTCATGCAAAGCTGTCACACTTGGTTAAATAGCACAGTCCTGTTTTTACTGCTTCAGTCCTTTATATCTTTAATTACCTTTATTTAGCTGATATGAATCACACCAGAGCACATACTCTCCTAGGCAGCCATATTTCTGCATGTGTTCTGCAAAGCACTGATTGCCCTTCTGGCTGAAGTGCAAAATACAACAATGTATCTCTTTTTCTTTGGCACGGTTATGGAAATATTTTCCGTAGTTCTTAATCCTTTTATCTACAGAGAACTTGTTCTTCCCCCCTCCACCTTCCTCCATTCACCCCCTGCCCCCCTTTCTTAGACATATTTCACTGCACTGGTATTCTTGCTCGGTTCTCATACAGATACACACATTTTTGTTTTATGCAAAGTCCCTTGTGAGAATATTTCTTCCATCACCTTCCCTCTTGGAACAAAGTTCTTTGGATGTGCAGCCCAAAATGTGTTCACGAATCCTCCATTTACAATCGACTCTGCACTCCTCTGTGCCTAAAGTACATTGACTCTAAAGCCACCCCACACAGCTGGTCTCTAGCTGACAGCCTGAAACTCTGTGTTTAAGACAGCAATTCACTCAGAAGGGGCTTGATAATTTCAAACATAAACATTGCTGCCATAATAAATGACTGAAAAAGCTGCCTGGCAGCCTGACCTACTCTACTGCTCGGGTACTTGTAATGAAAAAGTGATGATGGCTTAAAGTCATAGTAACTAGAAAAGCAAGTTGATGACTGCTAAAACCACTCTCGGGCTAATATGAATGTCACTTTCCATTTATTTTTTCATAATCCTGCTGTTACAGTGGACAGACAGATTTGTTATAATGGCTAGTGTCTGCAGATTAAATGTGATTAATTCCCCAAAATGAAATAACTTCATCTTCATGCAAAAAGTTAATTAGGCTCTAAAAATTGTCTTGCAAATCTCCAAAGGAAAGACAGACAAAAAACCCCCAAAGATAAACTAGTTGGATTATTTCATGATGATAATTTTGTTAGATTTAGGACTTCAAATTCTTTCCTCTCTTTTGAATATGTTTTAGCATTTTCAAGGACTGCAGCTGATTATGTGTACATGAATATAAACAAATGACTCTTCCCTGTTCATTGCAGGGGGGTTGGACTAGATGACCTTTAAAGGTCCCAAACCATTCAATGACTCTATTACTGTAGCTGAGAAGATGAGTTTTGTGTCCAGTATTTCTGATTTTTTAACAGGCTTGTGACCAAGGACATGATATTTCACATTTCTGTTTTGGGCTAAGTAATATGAGGGTTCAGACAAGCCTTCTCTCTCTCTTCTTCCCTACCTCCTTGAGCTTTTATCTTGTTTTCAAAATTTTCCCTTGAAACTTCCAGCTCATGAGTAATAGGCAAACATCTATAAAAACAACACTTACTGTGAAAATACCTGCTCAGAGATAGCTGCATAATGTCAAACACATCAACAAGTCATTAGCACCCTAACCTTCTGATGCATCGTCTGACATCAGCAATGCCTGCAATCAGACTGGCAGAGGCTGCTGTTCTGGCTGGTCTTGCTTTTTCAAATTCCTCCTTGCATATTCACTGCCAACTGCACAAAACTGATACGCCTTTTTGATGAAACAAAGGAAATATTATTGGACAAACTGCTGATAACAATAAGTTGTTATTTGCATATCTAAATGCTGGCTTGTGAGTAAGCACTATAGGTCTGGGAATGGGTGGGTTTCTATTAGAATGACTGAGACTGTACCTCTGATTTAGTCAATAATACTCACCAAGTGTCCTCCCATTGTCTGTACACACAAAGGTAGGAGCCACTCTTTCTTGTCCACAGAAACCTTTGCCTCTCAGTACATATAGAAAAAACAGTAAGTTTTTACTCTAAAATGATTTTTTTCCTTGATGTTCCATGAATACATTGATAATTTTCATTCCAGAAAGTTACATGAAATGTTCACAGAGGTATTTAACCGTGTTTGAAGTTCTTGATGCCCAAAACTGTGATCCCGCTTGAGTTCAGTTTATTGATTTTTCTAACACAAATGTGTTATCTTTTCCAAGACTTGGACAACGAAGCTGATGAGATCATTTGTGCCTCAGTCTGAATGTTTTACCTCTTTAACTGGGATATAGTTTTAATGTTTTCCCATTCTTCTTTTCATCCCTAACTACCTACTTACCTTACTTGCCTTTTGCAGTCCTCCTTCTCCACAGTTTTAATGATAGACACCAATATCCCTTGCTCTTGTACTTCCAATATTCAATCTATTTTGGTAAACAAGTTGATAAAGCTGCTTTCTTGCACATTGTGCCAGGTACACCATGGCTTGTAGTGCAGGGCAGGGGTTTTATTCACCTACTGCTTATTTATTCCCTCCAAAATGAAGTATGCACTTGGGAGCCAGCATGGATAGAACAGCTCCACGTACCCACCCTTTGAAGGGAAAATCCCAGGTGAAAATCAAAATGCAACAAACTCTTTATGACCTATGGAGCTGTTTCTTGTATAACAGGTGTTTCCAACACTGGAAATTCAAGTGCTTTTTGTGCTGCTCCAGGCTTTGGAGGTGGCCCAAACCTGCTCTTGGAAGACCCTGGTGAGACATGTGTATTTTGAATGCCATAAGACAGTGTGTCACTAGTCCACAGTGTCTCTGAGCTCCATAATTTCCTGAAAAAATGGATCTTCCTTCCAAGTCCTTTGACAGGTGAAGACCTTTCTCAAGATACTACAACTTTCCACCCACAGAAGAGATTAATTTGGAAAATGCCAGCAGTGAGGCCTCGCACTGACAAAAACTCTTCTGCCCTGCATTTAGCTGAGCAGGAAGTGCTCCCTGTGCCATCCCTGTGCACAGGGGAACACCAGTCCCATGGCCCTGTCACACCCAACCCACACCTGAGCTGTGGGACTGGGACATGGGGATGATAAGCAGGGGGCAGCCTGTACCTGGGTTTCACCCTGGTGTGAATTTCTATGTGTGTAGCACTGTCTGTAACAAGATTCAAGGGATCCAAACCTCCCTGACTCCCAGGTTGTATGTGTGTGCTTTACCACCAGGAAAGCTGTCCAAGTAGTGATGTTATTAAGGGTTCTGGGACAGTGGGGGTTGTGCTTGTGGTTAAAAATTCGAAGCTGTGGAGATGATACTCTGTGGGACTTTTTTAGGAAGCACAGGAAGCAAGAGAGAAAAGGATAAATAAGGAATGGGGCTGATGGACCTTCTCCCCTATGGTTTTATTTCATGCAACACCCCAGATCTTTCAATTCTTGTGTTCACTGTAAGAGTTCTTGTGGAAAAATGGGAGCTGAGTCGTGTTAGGAGTGCTGCACAGTAGACACATCCATGGGGAATCTGTGGGAGATGATTCCTGCCCTGGGTCTTGCAAAGCTACTCATCTTCTCATGTTGTATTCAGCATTTTGTCTTTCCAAATGGTCAGGGCAGTTTGGAAAAGCTGGTATGTGAGTACTTCTACAAATTATCCCACAAAGAAGTGAAGGAAGTCAATGGACAGGTCCCTTTAGTGGTGCCATTTTTGAGAATCCTCCTCTCTGCCGTAACCCAAAGTAGGCCATTTTCACTGTGCCCCGGCACGACCTCCTCTGCTAGGGCTATGGGAACACCTGGAATCTGAGTTTCCAGATCAGAGCTCTGCAGAAGGCACTCCTACAGAGAGCAGCATAGCTTCTGGAGGGTAGGGCAGGACACATCTCACCTGGTCTGCAGGCAGGATTGGGTAGGTGATGATGCCCTCTAGTGACTCCCTAAAGAGAAAATGGGATGGAGCAAATAATGAGGGAATGTTTTTGAGCTGGTAAAAGACCTGTGCTGATTAAGAATTGAGGGCCTCGTCTTTATTTTTCTGTCTGACTGAATGCAATTATTGTATTTACTGCCAGCAGCATGTTAAATTGTTCCAGCATAATGAGGCCAATGTGTAATATTTGGCTTGGTACAGTGTAACTCTTGAACCTTTTTGTTAAAGAATTCTGCTCTACTCTAGTAGAGTTTGTATAAAATAAAACACACAGCTATACTATTCCTCTTTAAATAAGGCGGGAACTTTTTATAATACAAGGGCTATGTTTTCATACAAACCTTATTAGTCATACTATGTCTGTTTTCTTGCCATGGGAAATTCAGGTTAAAAATATATAAAAACTGGATTTATTCTCTGCACTCATTCAGTGGACCTTACTTAACTTTTTGGGATGTCTCCACAATTTCCTTATTTTTTTTTCCAGCTGAGTAAAATGGAATTTGAATCAGATGTTTTAAAAGAACCATGTTAGTTGTGTGGGCAGTGCTTTCTGAATGCAGGTGAGTCACTAGTAAGGAGTGTAAGAACAGTGGATATAAAAGGTTGACAACCACCACGTTTGCATTCAGAGTACTCTGATCCACTCACCCCCTTTGGTACACCCTCAGTTTTCCATGGAACTGATCCATTTTGCAGAGATGCTCTTGTTTGCTCTCATGCTCTCGTGTCTGTGCACCTTTTCTTGTTTCCCTTGTCACAAGAACTTCACAAGAGATCCTCTTCTGTGAGATCTATCACATATGCACATATACTACTTAACTTTCATTCTTGAATTATAACCAGACTTTTGCTATATCATTTCTCTTGGAAAGAGACCTCTTTTGGGTGTGCATATGTGCATCTTCTCTTATTACTGAAAAGATGTCCATGCTAAATAAAAAATTCCAAGTCATCTCACATCCAAAAACTCCAGTAGTTTCACTTGTTGTTTCATCATGGCTGTTATTGCTTTGTTTAGCCTCAGTCTAAGGTGAATGAGGAGGATAATGAGGAGGGGAAAAAATATCCTCTTTGTGCTTGGCAAAGGAGCCTCCATCCTGCCCCTTCAGTGCCTTTTATTTGTTCCCAGAATGCGTGAATATGGCCAGACATATAACAAGCAAATGTTGTACCTTGTACCAAATCTGCATCCTCTTTGTTTGCTTTACCCCTTGTATCTTCACATACCCATCCTGCAGGATCTCCAGGATGAGGTGAGGGCTGTCCTCCTGCTCTGTGGATTCTACCCAGCCCAGCATGGCTCCCAGCCCTCCCTGTCACCTCTAGACCAGCACTGTACCTCTGTGTGGTGCATGAGTTTGCAAGGGCTGCATGAAAAGTCTGCAGGCAAAATGAGGACCAGGTAGTATTGGTAAAGTGAAAAGAGATGCAAAAAGGGAGAGGACACATAGGAGAACAGAGGTGATAAATTGATAAATGTAGGAAAGACAAAAGGATGTATTTGCCTTCCAATTCAACCGGGTTTTTTGTGTTTCAATGCTCCCAAAACCTGGGAAGCAGAGGGGTCATGTTTGCAAGAGGTCAGCAGTAACAAGGGCAATAGGGAAGGAGAGAAATACACAAAGAAAAGTGTGTTGGAAATGGGGCAGATAAAACCCAGGTAGATGTCACAACATGCCCCAGCCTTTCATCTTCGCTGTCACTTGCCAAGTGACCATCTGAAATAATCAGAGGGTATTAATTAGATTAGCAACAAAAATTCAGTGGGTGGAAAAGTGGGACAGTCTGCCTGCATTACATGTCAGCACTGTGACTTCTGTGCTGATTCAAGGTGTCTGTTTTGACAGTTCTTGGTGCTCCCTCAAGCTGACAGAAAAGTTTTCTGGGTGGCAAGAGGTGTACTTAATCTATATTTCACTACTTACAGATCTCAATTAGGAGAGGGTAAAAAGCATGCTAGACCATGTACTAATAGGCCCTGTGTGAAAAGGGCATTATACTTGCAGAACCTCCCATCTGAGAGGATAAAGTGAGATGTGAAATAGAGGGAGGTGTCTCTATTTGTTTGGTTTTAAGAGTCTTCAAGTAAGACTTCAATTATCAAGGTTAATCTTATTCTTTTATTTTGTGTAGTAGCTGTCCTTTTTTAATGTGCACAAATGCTTAAAAACCTGAAAGCCCTACCTTGTTGGTACTACTATAATTCAAATTGTTTTCTTGGTAACTTTTTGTGCACAGGTTGTTTTTATATATAGATAATGTTTTCAAAAACTTGAGTGAGTTCATGCAGTACTGGAGGAGAAGAAAGCAAGCCTGTGCAGGTGAATTTGAAAGAGCAGGTCTCTTTAGGACATGTGATATACAAGCTTAGAGCTGTATGACGTGGGCTTCCTGGCTGTTCTGTCTGCACTTGTGGGCATCCCTTCAGCTATCACTCTGCCTGATTCCCTGCTATGGAAGTGCTCTTTAAGGATGTGCCTGACTATTATCAGAGAACAGTTTCAATATATTTGTTGTTTTTCCACATTAACAGTTAGTACAGATGGTGCAGGTGCAGGATGTTACACCTGTGTGCCTACACGGGGTGAGGAAGAAGATAGGTTTTCTCCTTGTCAGGCAGGGTGATGGAAAAGCAAAAAGACTTTCCTAGATATTCATTAAATATTGGAGCAGGGACGGATAACAGGACTGGAGAATGCCTCACTGCTATGTCATTTTAGTTTACCAGGGGAAAAAATAAAAGTCATAGAATGAATTAATAAATTATTTCTATTAGGAACTGTTGGGGGAGCTTTTACTCAATTACCTTATCCCAGAATAAGGGTTTACCATGGACCTAGAAAATTTTATTTCTCAGTGCTTACAGTCCCTGTATGTTGATGTATTGGATTTTTGTTGGTTTTTTAGTATCAAGTAGCAATCTCTGAAACTCTGGTTTTCAAAGTACCTCTGTGCATGTACTCAAACCACAGGGCTTCCAAATTTATGCTTTTTCTGGAAAAGCAGAATAGATAAGAGAAACTTATCACATTTTGAAGGGAATCAACACTTCCAAGGAAATGGAAAGCTCTTACATTTAAACAAGTTGTTCTTTGCCTATTGTTGGTATATCACAGACAGACTGAGAGGAATAGGTCTCTGCAGGTAGAACTGAGAGCAGGGTTTGGCTGCAAAGCCTGGATGACTGGAAGGGCACACAGGAGGGCAAGATTTGTGTTGTAGTTGCATAACTGACAGTTGAAAAAAAACCTGCTTTCAATTATGAACTGAAAAGTGCACAAGAAACACCGAGATAGTGATTCCTTTAATCCTACACTTTCAGTCACATGATGGGACAGGACCACACTTCGAGGCAATCTGATTTTCTTCCTATAGATTTAGCATTCTTCCACAATTCCCTAATTGCTGTGGAATGTTGGTAATAACAAGCAGGGCATTATCACTACATCTGGATTGTACAGCACTAGAATAGTTTGCATTTCTTTAGTCTCATTTACCATGGGGAATTTAGATGTTACCTGACTGGTGAACCTACATGATTCATATTCCTTTTTCTAGGCATGCTGAAATGGAGAGAAACCATGCTGGTATTTTTTTTTCCTCCACACTGTACAGACTAGAAAAGTCTGAGAACACATCCTTAAAGGGTTAATTGCTTTAACCCCTGAAGTATGTTTACAGCTTGCACAAAAATCTTCATTCTCAGCTTCACAGTCTTGGGCAGACTCCAAAGAAATTCATAGAAAGAACTTCTTTAATGCCTCTTAACTTCTGTGTTCTTCTATGTTCTTTAACACAGAATAAGTTTTCTCAGGCTTTCAATACCCATTGCATTTCTAAGAAATGCATTAAAAATGTATTAATACTGAGAACATACTCAGTAATCTCCTATTCCTGAGACCTGCTTTGTGAGTGGTTATTCAAGGGGTCAGATCACAGATCTAACACTCTTTCTAGGGTCTACTTCTATAGCACATGAAATTCATATACTTCTTTGCTGCTGGTTATGACCGCACTGTAAGACAGCAAAAGATTTGAACCAAGGCTAACTTGAACTAAATCAAAATTCTAATGCTTTTAAAATCTACACAGATTTCTTCTAAATACCACTTCATTTTTTTCAGTAGATCTTTTCAGTAGAATGTAGATCTTTACTTTCTCAGAATTGGCATCTGAGAAATGTGTTGGCATTTCTGCTCCTGTGGCAGATGAGGTTTACAATTTAAGTGAAAGTGTGTCGCATGCTGACTACTTTAAAATGCTTCATTATTAATATCTCTTTTTTTTTTTCCTTGTCAGAGAAACGCATGTAATACAACAGAGTGGTTTGGATGGTGGTTACCAGATAGTGGTACACAATGAACCAAATGTATCAAAGACAAGAGCATCATTGTGTGTGTTCTGGGTTTGGCTGGGATAGAGTTAATTTTCTTCATATCAGCCAACATGGGGCTGTGTTTGGATTTGTGCTGGAAACACTGTTCATAACACAGGGGCTCAAGCAGCTGTGTGGGGTTTAGTGGCTGGCTGGCTGGCTGGCTGGCGTTGAATCACAGCACTGTGGGTTGAACTCTCTGTCTGAAGTGCTCTTACAGTGTTAAAGTGCAAGTCATGAGAAGCAAAATGACAGTCTCTCCCTTCCATAAAAATGTGCAAACAACTAGATAACCTGTGTTGATAGATGGAGAGAAAAATGACATAGTTTTTGGTTTTTCTGTTTCCTGGCAGCAGAGTTAGCAGTATGCTTAATAGCTCACAATACATTATGACTCCAAAGGTGTAAAACCAGAGTCACAAAGAAGTCGATTTTGTCCGATTTACCTGGTGAGAGCTGGAGACCCTGGAGGTATGGATATTTTTTACTTTCTTCTCCCCTCACTGTTATTGTGAAGGATGTACTGAAATGCCCAGCTCATTGCCCAGGATCTCTCAGCCATCTGATGACCCGTACTAACCTTGACCAGACTGGGATGATTGTTCAACCATCTAACTGTGGGAGATAATGTTAGTCCAAGTGCGTGGCCGTAACTCCTCTGGCTAGTGATGAGCCTATCACAGCTGTGGTTTAATGGGTAGAAACAATTAAGTAATTATAAATCAATGAGCTCTGTAACTCTGGTATTATAATAATTGCATTTTAAAAGGCACTACTTAGTTACAATTCAGAAATTATTTACAGGCAATAATTAAGGTCAAACTGACTTCCTCCTGTTACACCGAGTACTTGTATGAGCAGCATGTCAAACTATAAATAATTAAAGGCAAACCTAATTGCCTTAGTGTACTGAAGTGTGTCATTATCCTAGAGATTATGCTCTTGTGTCTATCACTGGTTGTATTTTAAAGATAAAATATGTCTTTTTAAATAAAAATGCAAATTGTCTTAATATGTTACTTTTTGGTTAGAATGGTATAATTTCCTTCGGGGTTTTTTTTTACTCAACCCACAGGAAAGGGAATAAAGTAACAGGAACAACAGTATGGCATATTCCACATATGAAGCAATCATATGAAGAAAGAATAGATGAGAAAAATTAGTGCAATCATTTTACAGGATTATTCCCCACAGTATATTTCCCAGTGCTTTGTCTGGTCTAGTTTGCAAAGATGCAAATGATGTTGGTTTTATTGCTTCCCTTAGGGGAGATTATTCCAGTCTAATAACACTCGCAGTTAGGAAATTTTACTGATGTTCAAACTGTTTTTCTTTACCTGACTTTACCCCCATTGCTCCTAGTCATAAGTTCCCACAGGCAATTCAGGATAGCTCCTCTCCTTCCTGGGTGTTCTGAGCCAAGCAATACACAAGCATTTCTTTTAATCTTTCATTGGTGTCTATCTACATGATGGACGCTGCAGTCTTGGAGAGCCTCCAAGCTTGAAGGCAGCCTCTGGTCACTGCCCTGTGTCTGTGCCTGAACACACTCATGTGCAGAGATGACTCTTCCCAAAATGCCTACCCCAGACAGGGCCCTCATGGTACCCGCTGACCCGTCAAGCATTCTCTTGCAAATGCATTCTTTTGCAGTTAGAAGAAAAGTCACCTCCAAGTCTGGTAACCTCAAGGAAAGGTGACTCCATAGGATCAGCACACAGTCATAAAGGTGGGGAGGGATCCCAGGAGGTCTCTGGTCTGACCTCCACCACAGAGAATGGCAAACTATGAAAGCAGACCATGTTGTGGAAGGTTTGCCCAGATGGGTCTCAAAAGCTCTCAAAACCATACATTCCCCAGCCTTTCTCAGTGACCTGTTTGGACACTCCATTTTGTCATTGAAATATTTTTTTCCTTTGCACGCAGCCAGAAACTAATCTTGTACTTAGTAGTCTTTTAGGATTTATTTTATGTTTGAGCAGAAATAGTAGTCAAAAATTGTCCCATGAGCTTTGAAAAGTAGAACAGACTTCTCCACTTTGGGGTCAGCAGGATGTTGTCAAGTTACCTTCCCTCTTTCTTTCCAGTCCATTGACAATTTGTTTAAATGTTAAACCTGAGGGGAAAAAAGTCTTTGCAGTAACATCTTAACAAAGCATACATAAAATGCTTGTGTTAAAACACTTCAAATTTAGTCTTACAATTATGAGAGTTATTTCATAAAATGTTGATAAGTTTCTAATAAAATACTTCACATCACATGACCATGGTTGTCAGACTGTGCAATCTTTCTGCATTATTTGTATGAAGAGTGGAATTTCCTACAGGGAATGCTCTTCTTCCCTGTCATGATATCGACATCAGATGCCCTTGGTGACATCTCCTAAGGGGATTTGCTTTCAGAGCCTGGTGTACAACAGACTGTCACCAAACTGCCATTCCTGCTCAGTGCACCTCTGTTTTCTCTGCGTTCCTGCTGCTGAGCAGGAACTGAGCCTTTTCCTGCTCCATCTCACTAGTGCAAACCTCCTCTTTTTAATCTCCATTGGCAGTCATCTGCTGATTCCCTTCCCTAAAATATATTGATCTGTCTCAGAGTTCTGGGAGATTTGATTATCACCTGGCAATTGTGCTCCTCCCAGATGCATGTGTCACTGATAAATGGATAATACCTATCCTTTTTGCAACAAAAAGTGTAATGCACATTTATTTGAACTTTTGTTTTTTACCCAACAACCTCTATTTCTTGCAGTCTTTTGAAGACTCTTGCCTCTTCTTGCTCTCCTCTATGTCATTCTGAGATGCCATATTGACTGAAATGGGATTATTAGTTCCATAGGCTCAGTATTCCAGCTAAAATCTTACAAATACTGAGAACAGATATTTCATGTGTCTGTCAGGGTGTGCTCTGCTTCACACATCCAAGGATGATGTCAGTCTCTCATTTTTCAGCCTGCTTCCGTGTACTCAAAATTATTTTCGAATGGTCATTTCCTGTTCTCTTATTGTTGAGTTGAATGCATCTCTCTAAGTGTAGCATCTCCCACTTGACCCTTTTTCAGGTTCTAATCTGTTCTTCTTCCAGTTTCTTGGATGTTCTTATTGATAACTGTAACAGTCAGCACTGTTTTCTGAGGCTCTTAACTTTTATTCAGAGTTAAGGGTTTTGTAAAATATAGTTGTAGTGCCCCATACACCAACAGAATAATTTCACTAAAATATAAAAGCCACAGTATTTGTAGTGGGGAAAATAGGCATTAGTTTAGGAACAGACATATCTGTAAAGGGAACAAAATAGGATGCCTGCTTTATAAGTTATTGCAAGGGAAAAATGATATGTCTTTGTGATAAAAAGTTTCCAAAACTCAAGGATGACGTATTTCATACAAAGGCTGCCTAGGAAACTGTTTCAAAAATAACAAAATGAAAGAGTTATGTTCTAAAGCACATGTGTTTATTTTTCATTTAACAAAATATTGGGTTGACAATAAGATTCTTTTGAGGAGATGTACAGATACGCATAGAATCCAAAATAATAACTGAGGGATACTGGAATAGCCTTTAGCAAAAATATTTCAAAGGGGACAGGATTTTCAAAAACTTGGCTTTACCTTAAGAACCAAATCAGCTCACCATGTTCTTAAAGACTTGTGGCACGTATGGCTTTGAGCGCTTCTGAAAATTTGCCTATGGAGGTGGATCCTGAGAACTTGAAAAAATTATCCTTGAGCTCTTTGGAAAATCTGGCTACATTTTAGACAAATGCCGGTTCTATGATCTCTTGCCCTTTGATATACCAAAGCTTCTCATTGCTATTTGATGAACTGCTTGCTAACAGATATTTATTAGTTTTTTAGCTGACTTTAAAAAAGTAAGGGATGAGGGGAATCCTGGATTTTGTAGAGATGTGGCTAAACTATAGAGGGAAAATAAAACATCCAGCCAAGCAATCAATGAAATTGCTGTCTCTTGAGATAACCCAGAGTGTATGGTCCAACTGTAGGCCTGGAGAGACTTTCTTGCACTCCAGTCTTTAGTTGCATCAAGGTTTCAAGGTTTTATTAGTGTTACTGGGAAATGTTTGCATAGCCTTTTCCACCAGCAAAGGGGAAGAAAATACAGCAAAATTTAGTGCTGATGCAGAGAATGGTTAGACAGTTTGGAAAATATTTTACAGGTAAGTACCATAACTAATCCCACTGCAGAATAAGTTTTTCTTTTTTTTTTTTTTCTCTGATAAAAGAAACAATAAGAGCCTGTATAGTGGGATGTATCCAATATTTCCCAAAAAGCTGATTTTAAGTATCACCAACAATGGCTGTATAAATCTAATTTAGTGTGGCAGGCATTTATTAAGGTTTTTGAATTACATTTGTGTTTTTCAGGCACATATTTTGACACAATACATCATGCCTATTCTCCATCCTGATAATGTTAACCTGAGCACCCTTTTCCAACCTCCCACTCTCTGAAGAGTATCTGAAGTGAATGTACAGAATACACATTCCTGTGTATGCAACTGACAATTAAAATCTTGTGGCTTCCCTGCATTTCTGAACATACATCAGACAAAGTGTAATCTGGTGCAAATTCAAATTGGATCAGCAGGGATATCTTGGCTGGCCTGGAAGTGTCCTAGGTGAAGCTATAAGGCTACCTGCTGCATTATACCCCCAGCTGTTACATGAGCAGAGACTGATTCCTGCCAGACTGTCTGGAAGAACACTGTTGAATTCCTTTTAATCCACGTGTATTGAAATGGGCCATTTTTATTTTTTTTAACATATGCCTCTCTTGCTGTACTCGCAGATGTTAAATTTACAAGAGTAGTAATTATTTACAGGACTAGGTGGTTAACTTGCTCTTGTTCCAAGCACCAGTGCTATCCTGAGTAATCAGTATTTAATTCTGCATTCCACCTCTCTAATGACCTTTGAAAATGCTTTTTGCCATCTATCAGATAATAGCATATAGTAGGAATTACTTTATATCTTATGTGGATGATTAATTCTCTGCTCTTCAGCATGGTGAGAAAGAGAGACACCTTCAATGCATTTCTCAAAATTACATTAAAGTAGTTTCTGAGCAATAGAAGTGGCAGAATTGTGCCATGGGTGCAGTGATCCAAGCTACATGATAGAAGACAGCATGAATTCTTTGTTTTCAGAGGTTGTTTGCTTGTTCCCCATAGCCTCTTTTCAAAGATTATCCAAGAGATGCTTAACTATACCAGCAAGGTAAAGATATGATGGCATAATAGATATGGTTTAGGATGAATTTTAATCTGTACTGGATCTTCTTACTAAATAATGAATGATATGTAGCTGATGGAAGAGATACAGGAGAGAAAGAGCAGCTGGTGTTTTGACTGATTCTATGATACTGTAATTATGTTTCTAAATCTGTGCCAGGTGCTTTAACAATTCTAGCTAGGATTTATTTTATGGGGATGTAAATAAATAGTGATTGTGGTTAATTTTCCTGTTTCCTGAAATAAGACTTTATAGGTGTCAGTGAAAACAATGTGATTGAGACCTAGAAAAAATAGGAGACAGAATTATTAGAACTGTGCAGCAAAAGTAATGGGGTGCTTGAGAGGTTGACTGGGTAGCAGGGGGTGATTTAGGGATGATTTAGCAGGTTATTTTAGTCCATCAAAGGGTCTGTATTTGTCTTAGTAAGCACATGAAAGCTAGGAAATGACCAAACTTAGGGCATGAGCCCATGGTGCAGAAAATGACTGGAGTTAGCATGGGTACATATTGCATGGGTAAGTCATTAATCAATTGAAAAATGCCTTGCAAATTGATGACAGAAGCTAAGCAGCAGGGAATACAGGGGGGGAAATCAAAACAAACAGATTAGATGTAATTAAAGAGCAAGGGAGAAGAGATTTGCATACAAATTTTTTGACTCACCTGCCTGAAAGCTTGACCGGCATCACGCTTCATTAGTTACTGAGCTACACCAGCACAAGAAACCAAAGCAACAAATCTGGTCTGGGTTTAAGTATGTGGTTAAGGGTGACTGGCTGAGTGAAAGTTCCTGACTGGCAGCAGAGAGAGGCTCCTGCCAGGGATGAGGAGCTGATGAATGCACAGCTAAACCTGGAGGAGCATCCAGGGACCCCGGACAGCCAGTGTGAGTGGGGCACAGAGGGCAAGAAAGGATTTGCAGCTGACAATAGCCCACACATCTGTTTTAGGAGATCTTAATTATTATTTTCTTAAGGGTTTAACTCGATGTAAATTTAGATGTTTATTTTAATGCAATGTAAGTCAGATAGCATTGGGAATAAAATGTTATTTCTTACTCCCAAATAACTGTATTTAACACTGGTTGCCTCCACTGAAAGCACAGAAGTAAATGGGAAAGAAACAATCTTGTTCAATCCACACTGGAAAAGACTTGAAATTTTTGTGAGATGTGGTCACATTTTCTATTTCATAAAATGATTTTTGTTTGGGTGGGTTTTTTTGGGGGGGTTTTTTTTAGGGTTTTTTTTTTTTTTTTTTGGTTTAAAATGTCCTCTAAAGCCATATGAGATTACAGCAAATCTCATAATATTCCATTTAAGTCTCTATGACAATGGTTATTGTGCAATTTGCATTTCAACATACAGTTTTGCTCTCTGGACTTGAGCCCTACTGGAACATGATCAACCTCAGGATAAACAACAAAGAGAGGATATAATTATATGTACTCACAGGAGATGAAAATTAAAACTGTTTTCCAGTTTATAGATGTCAAATGGGCTTGAGTCAATTAGAAAAATCATCTTTCACCTACATTATAGCAGTTAATTTTAAAGTGAGGGATGGTCACCTGGTGCAACTTCTTAAGCAGTTGTGCTTCTTTCAGTGATAAGCAAAAGCATTAAATCTTTTCCCTGCTGCAGTGCCTAGCAGCGGAAACCAGTCCTTGCCAAAATCCATAAAGCCTTATGCCTTATCCTCCTCTAAATCCCTCCTCAAAACCTTTTTCTGCTGTGATGCTCATGAACCACTCCCATCAGTTAGGCAAGTAGTGAGCTGTAGTGAAGTCTGTTTGCTTTACAACTGTAAAGCAGCCTTTCCAATCCACTCCCACCTTGTTCATCTCTTTCATCCATTGCTTTTATCCCATCCGATAAGAACCCTGTTAGATCTGTGATGCAGGGACTCTTTCTTATTATTGTTTGCAAAATACCTAATTAAATGGAATCCTTTCATTTGAGGTTTGTAGGTGCAACTAGAAATATAAACAGTAAATAATCACTTTGTGAGATTATCATTATCTCCAACCCAAAAATCTCAAAATAAGACTTCATTAGTAGGTGATGTGCAGTGCACTGGGGTGCCACAACAATCTCAGCACGAGACAAATCCTGCCCACTAACATGGAGGAGTGTTAACAGACTTGTGGAACTGTGCATGTGTAAGTCTGTACAGCTTGTTCTCAAAACACCATCCAGACTAGGAAGTTAAAGCAAAAAGTGTTTCCATTGTGAGATATTTTGTAGTACGCAGCAAAATATTCTGTACATACCTAGGTCTGTTTTATTGGTTTTCTCATTGACCATCTGTCCTCAAAGAGCCTCCCACTTTAACAGGGCTTAGGAACAAAGTGTAACCTGAGATTCCTCACACTGGGGTTATAATAGCATAACTTGTCCTGCTGTGAAAAGTGTTTCATCACAGAAGTTAAACCTTACAGGAGAGGTTACAGGTGAAAAGTGCTGGATCATTTCTGTGTGACTGGGCTTTTAGCATGTCAACATGGCTGTGATATTGATAATTAAGTCAAAACTGGCAATGAAAATGAATACCCAGGGCATCACTAAGCCAGGAGGAGAACACAATGTCTTTTGAGAAGTCTGTGTAACTGGTCATACCTGTTCTAAAATGAGCACATTCTTTGAAACGCATTAAAGGAAACTGACCTTACCTTAGTGCCTAATCATAATAAATGACAGACTGAGTTAATTATTACTTGGCAATTCTTTATTTAAACTTTGTACTAAGATTCATTTGCAGTATATTCTTTCATGCAGAACATAAAAGATGTAATTGTGTGCGGAGTGGGAGTGGTGTTTGCCTAGGTCAAGTAAGGAATAATTCCTTTATATATTTGCCCTGTATGAAAAATACATGCATGCTGTACTTGAGTATCCCAGTTTATGGGACTGCTTCTAGTAATTGTTTGCACAAATCGAGGACAGTCACTTTCCTAATGCTTGGGTGTCACTTTTCTTCTTAGACTGGGAGAAGGGAGCAAGATACTGATGTGTTTGCACAGTGCAGCAGAAACTAGGTAAACCCGTCAACACCCAGTCTTTATCCTTCCCCACTTCATATACCAGTATTTCTGAATTAGCTGGCCTGATCACTCCATCTCACAGTCTTGTAGGACCTGGTAAAAAGTCAGGTCCCAGACTTTGCTCCCAGGCCATTGATTACCCACCCCCAGGGATAAAACAAAGTAATTTTTACTGAAAAATTATACTCAGTGACTGAAGCTCACCTTCTGCCTTAAGAAACCTATTACAGACACTGTCTCACTGGATCACTTTTCTGACCCAAAACATATGTGTAGTTTTTGTATGTGTCCTGCATGTGTAGTTGTTGCACCAAGAAATTTTTGTGAATTAACACAGGTTTAGGACATGTGGAATGAGACATAAGCAAATAAAAGCAGATGTCATGTTGGAAAATATGAATGTAATTTTCTGAAAATAATGCAGCATCATGAGAAAGGGGGAATACTAGCAAATACTCTAGGGTTTTCTTCTACAAAACAGGATTCTTCTTTTTATTTAATCCTCCCCTTGCCCTCTCCCAGCTCTCACACCCTCCAAATAAGAAGCTTCACCTCCCTCCTCCACCCCCCCAAAATAAAAACCAAAAGAAAACCCTCTAAAAACTCCTGAACCTAACTTCCCTGGATAACCATCAGGTTTCTATCAAGATCAATAGGATCCTGTTGACGTTGAGATAATTCAATGCCAAACTTGTAAATAGTTCTCAGCCAGGCATGGAAGACTTCTTCCAGCCCATTGCTCCTCAAAACTCCTGCCTTTTCTCCTTTCTTTGAGTGCTCTTCCTACAGCTCCCAGGCATATTTTGAGCTCAAAGCCCTTGGCCATTCCCTGCCTTGGGAACTGGTGGCAGGCTGGCAGCATCTCCCTGTGCTTGTTTTTAGCATAGCATGAAGCTCACCATGCTCAGGGAAGGGTGAATGAGCTGAGTCAACATCACCACAAAGGTTAAGAATGAGAGTCAAACCCAATCACTTCAATCACGGCTGGCTGATGTTTGTCAGAGTATCTGGGCCAGTACAGGTGAATTAGAAAACACCAACAAAAGCCTAGACGCCATTCAATTTTAGAAGTTTCCACAGAGAGGGAAAAGGAAGAAAAGCAATTGCCTTTGCTCCAGGGGATCAGGAGTGGTGTGTTAGCTGCACTACTTACACAGAAATAAGCTGTGAAAGTCGTCTCTGGACATCCTGTGGGAGAGTGGAACCACAAAGCTGCTAACAGACACTTTAATTAGTGCAAAAGTTACTAGCCTTCAGGGCAACTTCCTTTAGTAGCCCTTCTCTGCAAGTACTTTGAGATCACCAGCTCAGATCTCTGGGACTCTCTGCACTGTGGAGCTCTCATCTCAGAAGGGTCCAAAATGCGTGGCTGTATCACAGAGGAGTGCAACCAATTACAGAGGAAGGAAACTTGTTTTTCCAGCGTGGGGAAAATGGATGGTGTGCCACAGAGAGCTCATTGTTTCATCACAGAGCCACTGTTTTTTCTGTTATCAAATACCTTTATAAAGTAAATGTTTTTCTATGCTCTACAATTTTTCTGCCCTTTAGATACTCTTGTTCCAAGTTCTTCACTCTATATTTTTCTTCATGTGTGTGTTTCTTAATGTCCCCTTGACATCTAAAGTCTTCATCCTGTTTGACTTTTTCAGGTTTCCTTTTCCCTTCTTCCTTTTTTTTCTCCTTTATTCTCTCTTCCTTATTCCTCTCCCTGTCCCCCAGTATTATATTCATTTATTAACTGCACTTAAGCAGCCTCACTTGACCACAACTGACCTTCTACCAGGAGGGCATATTATACTGGTCACAATCTACAAATCATAGCAGAAAGGAATTTTATCCTCTTTTCACAGATAAGGAAAATGTGGCCCTGGCCAGTCAGTGTCTTGACCTAACTAATCCATGAAAGGAAACCATATGCTTTTGAGGTTGAGATCTTTAGGACAGGAGACAAGAGATTTAAGTTGGAAGGGACCTACCATGATCATCTAGTCTAACTGCCTGACCACTTTCAGGGCTGACCAGAAGTTAAAATCTGTTATTAGGGAAAGTGCCTATATTATTAGTGAAAATCTCAAATGCCTCTGAAATACTGACAGGTTTGGGGCAGTGATGAACTCTTCAGAAAGCCTGTTCCAGTATTTGACCACCCTCTCAGTAAAGAAATGCTCAGGAATGTCGAGTAAGGGTTTATCTCCCCTGACACTGCTTTGAGCCTGTCCCATGTCTCGTGTCCCTCAGAGAACAGATCAGCACTTGCCTCTCACTTCCCCTTCTTAAGAGGTTGTAAAGGCCAAGGAGGCCACAGCTCAGCTTCCTTTTCTCCCCAATAGAAAAAGCCAAAGACTTAGCTTCCCTGCTGTAGGACATTCCTTCCAGCCCTTTCATCAGTTTTTTTACCCTTCTCTGGACACATTCAAGTACTTTCACATCCTTCTTAAATTGTGGGGCCCAGAACTGCCCACAGTGAGCAAAGTGAGGCTGCACCAAAGCTGAATACAATGCATTGATCACCTCTTCTGACCATCTGGGGATGCTTTTGGATGCACCCCAGGATGGAATCTGACCTCTGGGCTGTCAGGGCACACTGCTGACTTCTGCTGAGCTGCTGCCAACCAGCACCCCCAGACTCCTGCTGCTCTCCAGCCACTCCTCTCCCAGTTTATACTTGTGCTCAGCGTTCCTCCATCCCTGCTGCAGAAACCAGCATCTGTACTGGATAAATCTCATGCCATTAATGGTAGCCTAATGCTCCAATGTATCCAGATCCCTCTGCAAGGCCTCTTGTCCTTCAAGCCAGTCAACAGCATCTCCCAATTTGGTGCTGTCAGCAAACCTGCTAAAGATCCATTCAACTTCTGCATCCAGACCATTGATACAAATAAGGAGCAAGGCTGATCCTAGAGCTGAACCCCAAGGAATGCTGCTGGTGAACTGTTGCCAGGCAGATGAAGCCCCATTCACTACAACCCTGGGGGCCCTGCCCTTCAGCCAGATCTTGTCCCAGTACACTGTGTGGGACTCAGCCCACAGCTGGGCAACTGATCCAGAAGGGTACTGAGAGGGACAGCATCAAAAGCCTTGGGAAAATCCAGAAAACCCAGATTGTTCATGGTCCCACTGATATAAAGCTATCAGCCTTTTTTTTTTTTTTTTTTTTT
>VWYP01027304.1:894647-979691 GCA_013400435.1 Pycnonotus jocosus | reverse complement strand
AAAAAAAAAGAACAAAACAACAAACCTTTCAGGTATTACTACAGAACTCTAGCCATAAGCCTCTAAGCATGTTTACCTAGAGGAAGTACCAGGTGACAAGTGTGACAAATGCTTTACTTTGACAATGAGATTCTCCAAGTAAAACTTCATGCATGCACCTGAATTTAAAGTGGAAATCAGGAACCTCCAGCCCTAAGTATTAATCTGTTCAGAAATAGCACTGGTAGATGCCTTGATTTTTCATTGCTAATGTTCTTTCTTTTGAGGCCCTTCTGCTAAACTCCTATGTGGACACTTCTTTATTTATATACAAGTTGAAAAAAGTACCTGCGTTTGGAAATCTCATTGGTTTTGCCTATGTTTTTCATAGATGTAGTCCTGAATCCCTGTTTTTGTGGTGCATGCAGTATTTCTAAAGTTATCATAACTGAAGGCGAGGGCATCAAACAAAATGATGACCCAAGAAGATGCTGCAGCTTGATTTTGAACACGTGACAGAAATCATAAAAGGAATAATTTTTTTATTGTATTAATTAAGTTGCAGGGACTGTTAAGTTAAACTTAAAATAACCCTTTTAAAAGTTGTTGAGGATAATGAATTACCCAGGAGGAGTTAGAGCCTGCTGCTGCCAACTAAAGTGCTTGGAGACTTGAGATAGAAGTGAACGATAAGAAGCAGCTTTCATGCATTCAAATAAATTACATGTTGGGCTTGGCTTAATCCTGGCAGCAGAATGATCTCAGGGGTTTTCCCTACATTATCTTGGCCTATGATTATGCAAATATCCTTTTAATGTAGCGACTCCTTAACAGGAAATTAGTCTCATACTTGCTCATATGTTCTTGCAATCAACAGACACTTGCTTGCAAAATCCTAGTGTGTCTGAGATACAAAAGGCACATTAACTGTTTTAAGTACCAAAATTTTGCAAACAGACAATAACAGGACATGCCCAGATATGTCAGGGATGTAGCAGATGAATCAGGAAAGAGATGTTTGCTAACACAAAAATATTCCTGGGTTTGAAAGTTCAACCAGAATGCAAATGGTACTAAGTTTACATTTGGTTTCAAAGACTGTAAGGAGAAGACCAGAAGGAAGAAAATCTTACAGAAAAGCAGGTTTAAAACTGAGTAAAACACGGAAATGAGACAAAGCATAAAGACAGAAGAAATGGAATCATTCGTGTTAAGTGCCCAGCAAGTTGCTGAGCCCAGGCAATGTACAGTCATCATTCACACGTATTCCTGATTGTAATGTTCCCAGGAACTGCCCTGAAATGGGGACAGTCAGGGTAACCTGCTTTGTCTGAAGAACAGGAACTAAAAAATGACACTATAAAACAGAGGTTTCATCAGGAAAGACAGAGAGCTGATATCCTTTGGGAAGGAAGAAACTGGAGTCACAAAAATTGTGCTGTGTTACTTTTGGTAGTCTTAATGTACATTTGAGTAAGCAGGACAGCTCAGTTCCTGATTTCTCGAGTTTGTAAATTCCTTCTAGGTGAAATCAAGTCATGTAACTTTTTTCTTAACTACAAGTTTCTAGTATGGGAAAAAAAATACCAGTTAGGTATTTGATATCAAACTGTGATACAGCAGTGATAAGTTGGCAACTTGTACTCAAGGTGACCCCCTCTGTTTTTATCTTTTTTACTCCTGGTTGAAATAAAGACAGCTACATCTTTGGACTTAAGAGGGGAGACTAACTAAATTAATCCCCTAACTTTCCAATGGGATTTAGGGTAGTATCTGATTCATTCAAGATCTTTTGAAACTCCCATCAAAGTGAACTGTTCAAGGCATGACCTTAAGGTAACAGTTCAATCAGCCTCAAATCTAGACTTCCAGCTCTTTGTTTTAAATATAAAACCTATTCTTTCTTCTGTATCCAGTGTATTCTGTTTGTAATAACCAGAAATTACCATTAGAGAAATTGAAGCTAATCTGAGGCTCATTAAGTAGCAAGAATTTATGCTTAACTGCTTAAATTCTTGTTGATCTGGTTTCTGGAGATTAACCTGTAATTTTATCTGTCACAGATGGGAGAAACTTGCTAGTCCAACAGCACAGTATCTTAAACAACCCAACAGACATTTTTAAGAACAGAGAGAGTGTTTGTCAATGCTACTCAGAGTACATGAACTTCATGATTGCCCATCCAGACAAACATACTCAATCCATTTTTTGTACTGAGCATTAGGCAGGCACTGGTTTTCTTTGACTGCTCTAGCAAAAACTAGCAGATGCTAGATTAAGTCTGAAGACTATAAAAAATTTTTAAAATTTAATATTTGGAATTGCTTTTGATTTCAATATATTAAAATCCTAAGAAATAGGCAATGGCTGTGGTTCCACTAGAGGTTTCACCTCTAAAATAATTTTGCAATGATCCACTCAGTATATGCTGAAAGCCTTGCACTCATATTTAGCAGAAATACAACCCTGTGCTAATCAAGTCAACCAAAAGCCAGATTTTATTTACCATCCATTATATGCAGCAACACCTTGAGCAATACCAGCCTGAGAGCTCTTTTGCAGACTCAGGGACTTAAAAATTCACTCTTTTAAAAATCAGGGCAGGTAGCATTCTTTTGGAGTAACATGAAGCCTTTAACATTTAGCCAGCTTGAAATTTAAGCAAATGTCCAGATCCTTGAAGGCTTGGATTAGTTGGTAGGAAAGTACAATCACAGGCTCCATGATGTTACAAAAGTCTGTCTTGGCTCAGAGGGCTGTCCTTGGACACAACATGGCTTTGTAAGGCACAATTTCTATTTCACTTAACAGGTAGGAAAATAAAACAAAACAAAAGCCTGCAAGGGTTCACCTCACCTTAGAACAAAACTTAAATACAAAGTGACTTGGAGAATGAAGCATTTTCAGAGGTTTTTAAACTATTTTGAAATCAGGAAGGATTAATATCAAACTATATATTTTCTTCTACTACTCAATATTACAGTAGTCCATCTGGAGTGTTCCAGGGATCTTTTTTCCAATTTGCCATCTTCTGTAAAATAGCAATAAATTGTTACCAACCTGTTTGCCAAAATGCGTGGCAAAAAAAAAAACAAACCAATTTAGAGGAAGGCTACTGGTTTATTTGTAATGTTCCACTAGTCAGTGGGCTTTTTTTTAAATGTTAATTTTTAAATTTTAATTTCAGAGTTGAAGAGGATGCCAATTGTTCAGGCATTACAGCATTCACGACAGAACATATGTTGGCATCATAACTGCTTACGGTTAAGTTGAGAGTTCTATCTCTTTAACATTTCAAGATCCTGTATTCTGCAGTTTTATTTCCTTCTTGGAAAGCAAGCAGGATGTTTGCTAGGAAGTTACTTTTATTGAGAAATGTTAGAACTTAGCTTTTTGGATGAGCCATTTAAATGAGAATTATGTCATTTTGCCATAAGCCTATCTGGTGATACTAAACCTAGATAATCAGCTTTGATGGAGATCAAGTCTTTGCTGCAAACACAGAAAAATACCTAGCTGGCTTATAAGCCTACTATTCACATCAGAGAAAGAGATAGACTTAAAAATTATGAGTTAAGAAGCTTTGAATCATATGAGACATTTTCCTATTTTTGTTCTACATAATTGGAGCTGAACTGCAAGAGCTTTCTGAGCACTTCAGGAAACAGTAATCATTTCACAGCGTTATGAAGCCACCAGAGTTGTGAAGGCATTAATTTCTGTGATGAGGGTTCGTATGAGAAGACATGAGAAGGGTGCATTTAACTCATTTCCAAAACACTGAATGATACTCTGAACATCTAGGAATCCTGTATGAAAGAACTTAACTACTTCTGTAGAAATGTGATGATTTACAGATTTTAGAAAGGCTACAGAGTGGCAAATTGTAGCTGCATGAAAAAGTGAATATTTTAACTAACACAACCCCAGAGGAATATATTTGGCAAAATTACCTTTCCTCATGAGTGTTCTTTTATGGTTTGCCATTATATATGCAAAACAAACAAAAAAAAATCAAATGCAAAATGTTCTGTATACTTACAAAACATCGGTATAATGGAATGATACAATTATCACCTATTCTGACATCATCATCAGAATACTACACAAAGTAATTGTTTTCAAAAATCAGGAAGTTTAAATAAAGAATTAAAGGCCAAAATGAATAGATGGCAACTAGATTTCAAGACTAACTGATTTGTCACATGAAGAAGTATTTTTACTACTATGTCCACAGGGAAGAATCGCTAAGAGAATTACAGTCTGCTTTCCCTTCAGATCAATTGCACCTCTCAAGTCTCGAACATACAAAAGAGATATTTTATGCCTAAGTGAAGCAGCCTGTCCAAAGTCACTCTCTGGTCCAAAAATAGCATTTTCACACAAGTTCTTACTGCAATCCACATACACTCAGAAGCTGTGGAATCACTACAAAGTACTTGCCAGTGACAAACAAGCGTTTAATAATGAAAAAACATATCAATAAACATATAGCAAACAACCTGCAGTTAGTGATAATCATTATTGCACAATAACCAAGGTCCCCCTAAGGGTTAAAGGTTGCACACTGCAGGTACAGAGCCGTGTATAAGAGGGAGGGGCAGACAAAAGGTACACAAAACACTGACCTTAATTGTCACCCCCAGGAAAATGGGGAAGTGTTGTCTGCCATCTCTGGCATCAGCCATCTCCTCTTGTCCTGGCTCTGGTTCTCCTTGGACCCACCTTGGACTTGATTCAGTGTTTTTACCAGTGGCTTAGTAGGAAATAATTAAAACATTTTTCCCCCCACTATTTTTCCCCACCTCCCACAATAGTTTTATCTTAGGTTGGAGAGTTAATTCACCTTATGGAAGCTGAAAAAAAAGTGCCAGAGATGATGGAAGGGGAAGTGGTGGGAATGCATGGCCCCTAGCAGAAAACAGGGTCAGCTGGCACTTAGCCTGTCTCAGCTCACCCTGGGGACTGAGGTCTCAACATTCAGTTAGAAAGTTGGTCATTCCAGGCTTACACTGATGCCACCAGGGGGCCATTCCAGATTTTGAAAGAAGACACTAAGTGTCACAATTATGTGAGACTATGTTTTAATGAGCAGTTTGATTAAATCTACCTTGGGGGGGCTAAGCAGAGGTCATAAAAAGCTGTTAACCAAAGTGAAGGAATTTAAAGAGGTAAGACCCAGAGCAGTCTCTCAACAACTACAAAATATGTGCTATAAAATCTCATTATAATGACAATTAGGAAAATTTAGAAATACATATGCTACAGGCCTAATTTTAAAAAAAACAACCCCTCCCCATAAACATGAGCATGGTATGAAGGAATCAACAAGCAATGCTTTAAACTTTATTTTCTTTTAATTAAGGGGTTGTCCTCACTTTTTTCCCCAAAGAATAAAAGCTACAATAACTTTCAGAAATGGAGATTTATTTCAAGTTAAATGATTTATCATTAGAGCATGATCAACAAATGGAAGTTGTTGAAATACGAATTTTTAAGGCACAAAACCAAAATGAGACATTAGTTCTCCAAAGTTTTTCAAAGTATTTTTGCATCTGAATTTTCATTGCTCTTACTATGGCATTCAACAGGACTTATAAATGGCAATGATTGTTCAGTAGTTGGGGTTTTTTAACTCTCCTTTTCTTCTTGGGTGCGTTTAACTGTTAAAAGTTCCTGCTGACACTGGTCAATCAGCTGAGGATCAGCACCCCCTTCTGGCTTCAATAACGGGGTGAAAGCTGGAACTCCCATCATCATGCAAGAAACCTGTATAGGAGAAACAAAGTAAAAGCAAAATTATTCTAAAACTTGCCATAATAACTAGGCAAAGGAATATTAATGCCACTACAGTACTCCAACTTATCCAATTGCAGGGGCAGAGGAGTAATTTTAGAATGGCTCTCATGGGCCATGAAGTAGCTCTGTGCAGGTGTGGCAGCCAGCATGTCTTCATCACTTAGTACCCTAAATACCTGCTAAGGCAGAGGCTCACTATCAGCAAACCTCCTGTCCCACTGCTCCCTCCTCCAGGGTGGGCATAAAGCCTGAGGAGCCAAGTCCCTGTCTGTTCTGGGCTCAGGTTGCCTGAGCAAGCATTTGTCATTAGTCTATCCTGTTTACTTACACCACTGCTTTGGCCAAGAAACTATTTTATAATCTCAGCACTGGTACCTTTAAACTTGTATTTTCCAACTCTGAAATGTTATGCTACCACTGTGTTTTGCCATACCAAGCTGTACATTACTTATATGAGAATTGTCTCAGGTATCCTTCATGTAAAGTACACCCTGATCATGTTATCTATGGGCTTCAACTTCAAATATTTCTTATGAAAACTTCCAGAATTGATCATTGCTACAGTAGAAAACAAAGTTGATGTGATTTCCTTCACGAGGCCAACAGGTGACACTAATCAGTGACACTCACACCAGAGAAGTCTTCTGAAGGAAAAACCAAACCCCCTAAAACCCCCAACCAACCCACCATGTAAGCAATATCACTGACATGGTCTGAAATGAAACCTGATCTTGCAAGCAGAACAAATGTGGTTGTTCAGACATCTCTGTACAGATCAGCTCACTAGACTCTGGCCTTTTTAGTCCATTGGCTTTTCTGAAAATGCTTGTTATTATTTTGTTTTAAAAAGAAATCACACTCCATACAGTACATTGGTACTAAATATGCAACAGCCATATTTATCTATTAATACATATATTTTTTTGTTGCATTGTGTGGAAAAGGAGCACTATTTCAGGCACAGATAAAACTGCAGTGGTAACGAAGCAGACTGGGGGAAGATGAGCAATACTGAAGTTTCCTGAGTGGGAAAGCAGACTGAAGTGATGGTGTCATCTGTAGTCTCTCCCTCCAAACAGATCATCCTTACAGATAAATTCACACCTGAATATAAATGTTGTTGACATTTACAAGATCCCATTTTCTCCTGCTGGATGTTTTGAAGGATCTAGCCCGTGCTGCTTCATCTGCACTGCGATATCAAACAAGTAGTCATAACATTCACACCTAAAACAAATAGGGAAAAAATGCAATGTAAGTAAAGCTCAAGTCTTACCATGTTTTATGAAAATCAGTATTTTCCTTCCTTAAGATTTTATCACCAATGTGACAGCCTGACTGGACAGCTCTATTATTGTTTATTTCCAATTCTGGGGAATGGAAAGTGCCATTTTGCCATTATTACATAATACTGATCTGCAGCATTTCTATCAGCAGATGAGTTAAATTCCAAAAATGCAACTAGGGAGGGCTACACAAACAGTATTGGCAGGTGTCATATAAAAGCAGAGACTGCCTGCATGTTTCATGTGAGGAGGGACTTGTTGACTTGTCTAAAAGGAAAATGTTGGCAACCCTATCAGCCAGCATTGATATGAAAGGAAAACGAAGCAATGGAATCATGTATGAATCCATTCCCAGAAGCTCCCTATACATGCAGTGAGGCTTTAATATTCTGAATCATTGTCCATGGGCTGGAAATATACATAGCACTAAGTTCATTAAGATCTTGAGGCAAGAGATAGCATATTCTTGAATTGTACTCACATGGTTTTGGCTTTTTCCCATGTCTCTCCCCATACATAAACACCGTGACGTCTGACCAAGACAGCACAAGAGTCTGGGTATTTTTCCATTGCACGTGCCATTCTCTCCTTGAGATCCTTCTCTTCTGGTGTATTCTCAATAATAGGAACCACTAGGGTATCATCATATCTATAAAAAAAAGCCATGTTCATGTATTTAAAAAACCCCTGTGCTTGGATGTATGAAGCTTTTCCCTAGGAAAGAGATTATCCTTTGACTGTGTAAAATGTTAAATTCCCAGCACAAGATTTTTATGCTCTTTTCTTGTGAGTCATGCTGTAGCATAGGAATTCTCAGGAACATCTCTCACCCCTGAACACATATTACACTGGCAATACCTGAGCTACACTTGAGGCACAGAAAGAAAACAACACTTTAATTTATTAGGTATAGCTGTTTATCCCCATATCACTTTGTAGTTGGGTCCCTCTACAACTTTTTCAAACTTTTCATCCTGTACTGGCATCATCTACAAGCTTTACCTCAGATTAAATTATTTAAAAGAATCATATCATGAAGAAGGAAATGAAGCTGTTTGCTGGAGAGCAGAAAAAATTAATTTAGGTAGTCCAGAAAGCCCCTGGAAGATTGTCCTGCTAAGGCATATAAATAGAAGGTAGAGTCAACACATGAAAAATAAATTCTCTGTGATGGAGTCATTGGTGGGCTACAAGTGATCTTAAGAGAGCCTGAGAATCCCAGTTCCAAAGACAAGATGATGCACGTTACTCAGTGGAACTTGCCTAAGAGTTTCTTCTGAAGGAGGACTGGGATATTTGGCATTGTCTGAACCTTAATTAACACTAGCAGAAACTTGTTTAAATAGTTTTAATAAGTCCCCAGTTCAGGTTCAGATTTATCATTGAGATCACATAGATATTTCCTAAATGGATGCTAGCAGTACTTTCTTTTGTAAAACACAGAAAGAAAGCAATGGTAAAAAAACCCAACATCAAAAGCTTGTATTTTAAATCAAATATTCAGAAGATAAAGTGTCATCCCTTACAGTTCTCAGTGCTGATGCTTTCTCAAGAAAGGCTATAAAAATAGAGAATGAAGAAAGTGAGGTGGTATTTGAAGCTTTACTTTGACTCTTATAAATTCTGATCACTAAAATTACACTTGGAGTTTTTGTTACTAATGAGGCCAAATGAGTTAATGGATTGGCTTCCTAGGTTCTGCTTTCTGCTTGAGCTTGGAAGCTGCTATAAATACCATAACTGATTCCTAACCAGAACCATAAGCTTTCTATCAAGAACTAATACCTTAAAAATGACCAGAAGACTCTGAATGACCTAAATATGTGGGGATCTTTTTTTTTTTTTTATTGAAATACAAGCAGCCCACACTTAGTCAAATCTAATTCTCCTTCTATGGTAATCAAAGGTAAAACCTAGACTGGGATCACTGGAGTCATATTTAGGCCAACATATACTTCTGATTATTCCATCTGTAGCATTTTCCTGGACAGCTTCCGGAAAAGATTTATGTAACTAGAAACAGCATGCAATCCCTTTTTTTGAAAAGAACCATTTTGTATTTTGAATCCAAGGTCTCATTTTTCTTTTGAATTCAATAGGGAGACTTGTATGAGGGAAGTCAGTGGAATCAGTCTAGTATGGATGAATATGTGCTTATGAGCCATATAACCTTGAGCTTTGATTTCTTGAGTTTTTCTGGTAAATTAATAAAATGGCACAGGAAAACTTGGAGGTATGAAACCTAATAAATACAATGTCTCCTGACTAATGTTTAGGAGTGCTTGAGAGTTCAAAATGCATATAAAAAAAATTGTTGTGGATTTTTTAAAAACCACTGTTGTTAGACAATTCAATACAAGGGCTTGTATTTTACCACATTAAAAATGCACATGCTAATGGTGACAAGAAAGTGAAGTTGGCAAGTCAACCAAAATGGAATAAAATATGCCTGGGCGTAAAATCACATATAGCTTGCTCTCTTGCCAAAGGGCAATAGTTAGATACAAAAAATTAACATCAAAAAGTGGAAAGAATTTAGCATTTCAATTTCTCATCTCCTTGTCACATGTTATATAAATGTTGTTTGCAGATCCCAATTCAACACTCTGTGGGTGGAGACCTCAAAACAAGCCATCACACATAATCTGGAATAACTCAGCACTTACCTCAGAGCTCATCCTTGAAAAGTAATAACATTATCTTTAATGAGCTGTTTATTCTTAATTTTCTTTCAAACTCTGTCAAGTAAGTCTGAAATCCTCTACTCTCTTAACATGTCCTAAACTAGCACAGGCAGTGTGATATGTGAAGTCCACCCAAATGTAGTCTGCACATGCTATCAATCCAACCTGGTGTTGTCTGGCTCCGGTTTCAGCTGAATGTTGTACAGGTGTGGTAACATCTCAAGATGTAACTCTTTATTTGGTTTCCTCCTGTAGCTCAACAGACCACAGCAGCCTTGGCATTACAAGATTTTATCTCAGATCTCTTCCACAGGCTTCAGGTCTTACAGAAAGCCAGTGGTGACTCATTCATTCCAGAGGTCTTTCTACTTCTTATTCCTAACTTTTTATATTATACACTTTCAAGTATATAACTCAAATGACTTGTATTTATATTGCTGAAAACAAATGATCAAATATCATGCCTCTTTTCCTATATATAGAGAAGTACCTGTAATAGCCTCCTGAAGTACACTTCTGGATTCCTTTTATCATCTCCTGATGGGTAATAGAGAACTCACTCCCTGGGTAAAGAAGGGTAGCCATGACAGCAGCCTTGGAATGTGTATGGATCACTGCGCCTGCCCCTAAGAACAGAAAAAGAAAATTTAAAATTAATTTTAAAATGTGTCTGTTAAGAAAATTTTATTCACATACTTGAGTAATTTCCTTTGATTAGGCATCTTAGCAAATAGTGATCTGCTGTATGAGAGAAAAAAATATACAGCAACCTAAATGAAGGTATTAGGCAGCTACTCACATATAAAGGATAATTATGGATTGTGTTAGGACACTTGTGTTAGCTTTTAGTTAGTGACAAATTCCAGGAGAGACACTCACTACTTGTACAAATTCAAGCAGAAACATTACTTGTATACTTCTTTACATTCTGCAGTGACTGAGACACTGTTGATTTTATCAGAGTTCTGAGGTTATAAAGAATTCCCAAACTTATTTGTTTGAAATGAAAGTTTAAAGCCTTTTATTTTCTTCTTATGTTTTCTTCAATTATCTGCTGATTCTCTGAAAAAACATTCATCATTATCTTATTGTGTCATGATGGAAAGATAGGTAGACAATAATTATAATCTACTTATAAAGATGCAATGTTGCTATTCCTTGACTACACATGTAAGCTGCTTGTGCAGGAAGAGACTCCCTAAATCCTTTCTAAAATAACAGATATAATTTTTACACAGCATCAAAAGCTCTCTATTACTGCCTACCTGCAAAAGAAAAGTTTCATGCTGTTTTCACCTATGCCTAGTTTGTAACTGTTAATCTCAGCCAATGGATACAAAAGGAGTTAAACTGTAATAGCTGAATTGGCAAAACAACTGATATAAAATCGCTGCAATCCCAGGCTTCCCCTGCAACCTACCAATATTCTGCACTAAAAAATCAGTGCTGAAAACATGATCACAGGCATAGCTACAAGAAACTGCAAGTGATACTGACAGGATGTTACTATGGATTATATCCCACTGTATATATACCTTTGCAAATCATTTTATTTTATAGTTTCATATTTATTTCACTGTAACTTCTATGTATAAGGAACATGGTGCTGAATAGCAATTTTGTGGATGTACATTTACAGTGTTTCAGTCACTGCTGAACTGCAACCATTGCTACATACCTCTCATAGTGTAAGCATTCATAAAAAGAGGTGTGCACTGGCTTTTCTTTAGTTTCTTGTGCAGTGGAGGACCACTGATGTCCTGTTCATTCATGTCACAAACAAACATATCTTCTGGCTGTAAGAAAGAAGAAATTATTTTGATCTGTGATAGTTTTGTTTGATATTTGACCTCAAACATTTTTGTTTTGCCTCTAGGGAAACAAATATATACAAACCATGTATTTAATACAGAATGTGATTTTAACTTCGTAAAAGTGCTATAATGCTCCACATTTATTCCAGCTTCTAATAGTATTTACTGACATTGTGTAATGGAAATTAATATTAGGTATTCTTTTTCCTCAGACTGATGCCATGCAGATATTTGTAAAACTACAATTTTCTCAGAAAGGAGATAGTGTAGCTCAGTAATAACAATAGATCAAAAGGAAAATAGTAACTGACTCAAAATAAGAAACGTAGATGTACTTGTCCTTCCCTACTTGAAAGAACTAACAAACAACATCAGTTAAATTTTAAAATAATTTGTAGAACTATTTATTTTTAAACTTTGCTTTTAGTAGATTTACATAAATATTACCTTTGCATCAATTAGCTATTCATAATATACAATTAATTGTTCAGGACAGTAATACCATTTTAATGTTATTTTAAAAATCAGCAAAAAATACATTCCCAGGGGATTTCCTCACTGACTGTGTTTAATCCTCTTGTTACTGTGAGCACAGACCAAACCACTGTGGTTATCTTCCATACCTTTGCCTGCCTTACTTCTCCACATCCCCAGCAAACACTGCTGGTGGGACCCCAAGTTTCTATCAGTGAAGAAATACCTTTCACTCCTCACTGTATTTATCCTCAGATTTATGAGATGACAAATCCTTTCCGTGTATTACTCTCTTCTGGGGGAATTCCTGCTGTCATAAATTAGGTGTTGTTTACCGTTCTCTCCTCCTTTAACATTTTGGGGTTTTTTTGGAAAGCAGACAGATAGACAAGGTCACCTTTTCAAGGGGAGAGCCTAGTTATTTACTGGGAATATCAAGACAAATATTTGCAATCATTCAAATTAAAACAAACAGTGATGAGGTGTTAATGTCTGTTTAAGTGGGTAACTTGAAACTGTAGCCAGACAGGTATAGCCAACCAAGCCTGACAAAGAATAAAGCTAGACTGGAGTAATGCTCCACTCTCACACTGCTTTGTGTTAATTTAAAGCAAGGAGAACATCAAGACTAGTCTACCCTGCCCACTGAAACACATACTGGCTTGCTATGGGGAAACCATCAGTTGTTTCAGTAATGTATAACAAGTTTGTAACTTCACATAAGGAAAAATGAATCTCTAAACAAAGGCACCTTCCATCTCAAGATGAGCTCTGAGGTAAAAGAGCAGTTTAACACACCTGTATTCTTTCCTTTTGGACTCCTGAAGGAGCGATGTAGATTTCATCCCTAGGAAAAGTTGCAGATGAGAAAAGTCAGTAAACACAGTTGAGCAATGACTGTTCCACTGTACAGGCATTCAAGCTCTTGAACCACTGAAAAGGAAACAGCAAGTCTAGACCCCCACAATTTAAAAAAATTCTTGCTCTTTCCATACATTGACAGATAAATAGTTTTCAAAATAGAACCACATGGTACAAGGGCAAATAAAATCTCTAACTTTGCAGGGATGCAAACCCCTGCTTTCAACTTGAGAGATATCTAAAACACATGTAAGAAGTGCAGTCTTATTTCTCCAACAAAGGCAGTCTCTCCCTGCAGTAACTTAAATTCCTAGAATTCAGAAGAAAAATTAAATAAGCAATTGCAAGCAGATACTTGTGACAAGTGTGACAAGGCAAGTGACAAAATCATTACATAAAAATCCATGAACTATCTATAAACAGTAATAATTATCTGCAACATTCAACATTGTAAATACTTTCTTTTTTAACTGTGCAGGTTAGGTTTCTAGTGCAGTTCCATGTTTATTTGTGCTGATAAAGAGATAGCTCTAATTCAGTGCAATTAAATGACTGAAATTTAAGCAGAAGTACATCACTTCTTGCAAGGACCACATGAACACAAAACTGTAAAAACTGATTGAAACTAAAAATATTTCAAGATGGTACTGAATTATTTTCATTATTAGCACAAAACCCCCAACTAGATTCTCCCTCTGAATTGCAATCACAATTTGGCTTCGGCAGTCACATACTAAATTCAGGAGCACAGAGACATCTAGTGAAGAATTAGTCAAGTTACAGATACATTCTGTATGGACCATGGGACGTTTGTATTTCTGGACAGGAGTACATGAGCTGGTGAAGGGTGTGGAGCACAAGTCCTGTGAGGAGCAGCTGAGGGAGCTGGGGCTGTTTAGCCTGGAGAAAAGGAGGCTCAGGGAAAACCTCACTGTTCCCTACAACTGCCTGAAAGGAGGGTGTAGCAAGGTGAGGTTGGTGTCTTCTCCCAGGTAACCAGTGACAGAACAAGAACAAATTATGTGAATTTGCATCAGGGGAGGTTCAAATTGGATATTAGGAAAAATGTCTTCACTGAAAGAGTTACCAAGCATTGCAAAGGGCTACCCAGGAAAGGAGCTGGCTCACCATCTCTGGAAGTTTTTTAAAAGACATTTAGCCATGGTGCTTAGGAATGTGGTTTAGTGGAGAACTTGGCAGTAGTAGGTTTACAGTTGGATGCTCCATGATATTAAGGATTTTTACCAACCTAAACAATTCTGTGATTTTAATTCTTCCAAAAATAAAACTCTTTAAGATGATGTATTATTCACAGCATTAAAATGTCTGTGAAGCACAGAAAAATGTGGCTTTATCATATTTGTAGTTTTTTATATTCATGAATTAACACTGTTGGAATTGCATTAATTTAGTTTTGATTCATTTGCATGAGCAAGAAGAGAATTCAAGTGGTAAATTCAGTTACTTATGACAGACACATAATTTTTCTCAAACCAATTTTTTTTTTTTTAGAACTTAACCAGAAAGAGAAAATCCCATGACAAAATAGTCTTCACATACAAGATACCTCACACAGAATTCTACATCCATTTTTAATATGCTATGCCAAGTCCAAATTGGCATTTTTTCTTGATAGTTGATATGAACTGCATAGTGAGTAGGGCTGATTAAGATCAGCTGGTAAAAACAGTTGTTATATTTAAATCAAATTTCAACTGTTCTTTTACATTTTCCTTTCTAACAATGCCAAGTAAACAAGCTTTAGAACTACAAAGGAAAACTATCACTGGAATGATAAAGACTACATTTAGCAACTGATGACAAATTAGTGCTAGAAAGATCTTCCTGCAGACAACCTTAAAAACAAGAATTTACCCTCTTTTCATTCATCTCATTATTATTACTGTTGTTGCTTTGCTTGAAATATCAAGCAAGGAGGTGAAATGATCCGCACAAAGTTCAAACAGCACAAATATGAGCATTTAGGGTCTTTTATTCATATACATTTATAATACATATTTGAATAGCAATAGCTGTTTGTGCATGCATGCAAGAGTGTACCAGAAAAATTACAGGTCAGATACTTTCAAGATCATGTCACAACCTTGTGCCCGGGTACAGAATTGCAGGCACTGTGCAAGGCTTTTTGCAGAATGAGGACTTACCTTTTTTTCAGCGGCCACTGAGAGGAGCTCTGTTTCCACTAAAAGGATTGGGGATTATGAATAGGCAGGAGACAAGCAAATTAAAACACAAAGTGGTGCTTCTTTGTAGGAGATACAGACCAAAAATTGCTGCTGTTACCTGTTGTGCTTTAATTATGTGTAAAGTATTTGTCTCCTTAGAAATCACCTCAGTAGAACAGTAATTTCCTTCTTAAAGGAAATATCTGGCCTGCAAAATGTCCAGGGTGAGATTGATCTTATTTAACCACAGGCATTTGAAAGCTGTGTGCCTCATGTAACCCATTCTAAATCCCATAGTCAATGAAACGAAAAAGTGGGAACAAATTGTTCCTTAAAGACAACTCATCTACCTTAAACAAAGGTAGGAAAAGGATGGGATAAGGTCACTCTCTGAAGTTGTCTCTCTCCATTGAAGGGTCTGCAATGATTAATTCAGATTATTCACCTCCCTCCTGTATGGCTAAATTTGGCATGCTGTTCATTTCCCCCTCTAACTTCTTGCTCACTCTTGACTTGCAAACATTTCTCATGGAACTGAAATGCCCTCACCAAGTACTAAACACAGGCAGCCTCTCTCTCACCACCACATTATTTCTCTTACATCATCACTTACCCATGTTTCAAGCTGATTCCTCCACCAGTTCCCGTTACCCAGCCTAAACCATAAAACAGTCTACAAAGCTCTGGGATAAGATTCCTTGGATGTAACCCATCCTAAAAAGAAATTAAATAAAAAAAATGAAAAACCATCAGAAACACCTCAAACCTAAGAATTCAAGCTCTCAAACTGAGTTAGAAGGATTACTACTTTCATACTGCAGCAAAATGGCCTAATTTATGCTAATGAACTTTAATTACAAAATAATTGCATGTTTACAAAATACTCTTTATGGTCTGCCAGGGACATCACAAACAAACAAAACCTCCAAATAATGAGCATGTTTGACTATCCTTCACAGGAAAGGTCTCATCTAAAATTTATTTGAGTGCAGTGGCCCATAGATATTACACCAGCAGGATTATGAAGTTGACTATTGCAAAAAAAGGGAAAATAAATGCAACTAACATTATCTATTTTTAAAAGCTTGACTAATAGTTTTCCTATTAAACCAGTTTTTCTGTAAGTTTATTTTCTTGCTTTACAAATTTCAATACAACAGACTTTATTTAGTCAATATATATTTTTAAACAGCACTCAAAAATACCACAGAAAACATAATGCAAATTATTTTATCAACTTTACATTCCTACATTTTTAGAACACAAAGTTACTTTACAGGCAGTTTAGTAAGAAGGCAAATTGCATTATTTTAATAGTTCTTTAGAAGGACAAAAACCCTTGTATTTTTTCCATATTCCAATGTTTGGTACATTAATATCCACATCTATATATTAACCAAAGGTATGTCTGGTGTCAGAGGTAAGATTTCTACCCACATTACCACAGTAAAACAGCTGCTTTTATGGTGTGCCTTTTTCATAGGAATAATTTTTTTTTACTGCAGTAACTAGAAGCTTTACAAGCTTTTCCTAAAATGACAAATGATTAACTGCTTTACTGGTTGCTTTGGTCATTACACCTATCAAATAATATTTCCAAGAAAAATATCCTGTTTAGCAGCAAGAATTCACATGAGGGGGATGTATTCTGTCAACACCCACAGAACAGAGAGAACCAAAGCAAAAACAGCACACAGTAAAAATGGCAGGCAGGTGGTTACTTGGTGCCAATACCTTTGCTGAAATGTTTAGAAAGAAATGCTTCCAGGTGGTATTGGACTTGCAGAAATAAAGAGTGGGGAGGCAGCATGGAACAGGAACATGAGGCAGTGGCTCTGAGACAGGAGCCTGGGAAGGTGAACTACTGGAGATGGCAGCCTTGGGGCACGTTTGGCAACGTTTGGAGTCTCCTACTCTAACCTCATCTTTACAACTTCCAATGACAGTGAGTCACAAGATTTGTTCTCTCTTACCAAAGATCATGGACATGCAGAAGATGCTCTTCCCTTCCACCTCTGTGACAATGTTTTATGTATTACAACAACTCAAACTGTTGCCTTTTTTTTTTGTTTTGTTTTGTTTATGATGAACTATTCTTTCCCTCTTTCCTGACAGGCCACATTATCTGGGCTGCTGATACCTCTCATCTCCCTGCTGCCAGTTCATGCTGGTTTTGAAGCATGGGCTGGTTTCTCCACCAGTGTCACATACAAACTGGAGAAGTGTTCTGAGCCTTGTCCAGGTGATGCTTCCATATGCTCAATGTTTACTGTGTTTGATGAAGCACAGCACTGCCAGTTCATGTTCTGGTTGTGATGATAAATAAAACCCCAAGCAAAGACCAATTAAAAAAAAAAAAACAAAAGAAAACCAAATCACAAAACAAACCTAAACCCATTAACATGAAGAGCCATGAGTCCTGTAGATGCAGCCAGACTGACAGCTGCCAACATTCTGGAAACTGTACTAAATTTTGCAACATGTTTATATAAGAGCACAGAATAGGCAAGGTTGGAAGAGACTTTTGGAGATAACCCAGTGCAATTCCCCTGCCAAGGCAGGGTCACCCAGAGCATGTGGCACAGGAAAGCCTCCGGCTGGGTTTGAAATGTTTCCAGAAAGGGAAACTCCACCGTTCCCTTGGGCGGCCTATTCCAGTGCTCTGCCAGCCTCAACGTAGAGAAGTTCATCGCCGTGTTGAGGTGGAACTTTGCTCCTGGAATGCTGGACACTGAGTCCGCCTGGATCCTGCTGGCTGAATCTGCTGCTGGCCGCCAGAGCACACTGCCAGCTCACAGTCGACTTGCCATCCACCAGTACTCCCAGGGCCTCCCTACTAATTAGCCACTGCGAAGCTGCTGGCTAATGACCCAGGCTCGAGAGCAGCCTCACCCCGGAGCGCGGGGAGCTCTCGGAGCGGCCCCGCCGCCCCCCGGCCCTCGTTACCTGCGCTGCGTCCCCGCCGGCGGCCGCCATAGCGCGGCCAGCGCAGGGTCCTTGCTCGGGGCCTTCTTTGGGGGGCCGCGCGGGCGCCTGCGGAGCTTTGGGAATTTCCCGGCCGTGGGCACGGAGGCGAACCCCAGCGGGCGGGACGGAGAGGGCACCCGGGAGCCGGCAGCAGCGACGAGACGAGATGCGGGTGCGCCCCGGGGACGAACAGCCGGGCAGGGCGTGGGTGTTCGCGTGGTTGCACTTGCCAGGGCCTGGGGTGATCGAGGCGGCCAATCCCACGGCAGGTGCCGCGGGAGGAGCAGGCGGGGCACGGGGGCTCGATGGCGCTGGGGGCGTGCCAGGCCCTGCCCGCCCGGGCGGGATGGAGGCACCTGCATGGCACCCGGGAGCTGCTGGGTGAGTGGCGCTCGGGTGTCCTGCTCTAGGTGTGTCTGCGGGGACCTGCGGCGGAGAGAGGCTTGGGAGCGGTGGTTGCGGTGGATTGACCCTGGCTGGATGTCGGGCACTCGCCGAAGCACCTCTATAGTTCCCCTCCGCAGCTGGGCAGGGGAGGGAAAATACAGCAGAAAGTTCATGTATTGAGATAAGGACAGGGAGAGACCGCTGGTCGTTTGCTGTCATGGGAGGAGCAGACGCGATATTAATGGAGTTTATTGCCAATCAGATAATGCAAAGGGGGGGAAAAAAACCACAAAACCAAACCACCTTTCCTTTACCCTGCTCTACCTCCTTCCTTCCAGCTGCGCAGGGAGCCAGGAATGAGGGTTACGGTCAGTTCATCCCGTGTTGTTAATGCCGCCTCTCAGGGAGGGGAGTGGGAGCCCTTCCCCTGCTCCGGCGTGGGCTCCCTCCCGCGGGACACCATGAACTCCATGTCCTCCAGGACCTTATCCATGCACCCCTGGGGAGCGGGGAGAGAGAGCCCCTGCCCCTGGGTGTGCTGGCCTTGGGATGTGTGTGGGCTGATAGGGGAAAACTCGGAGAGAGGTGCGAGAGTTAGTAAAGGTCCAGAAAGCAAGAAATTGAAATCTGGAGAGAGAAATAAATTAAGCCTTCAAATATGAAAATGTTTTGTTGTGGATAAGGAAAACGTTCTCACCATTGAAAACGGAGTGTGTTTTCTAAGTGGAAGTATAGCTAAGCTTTGAAAAAGAAAGTTTTTTATTTGGTTATTTTGGTCTTTGTTTGGCAATTCCATCACATTTCTGTCATCTTACTCTCCTGGTAATGTTTCAAGTAACTGGAGAAGGGTGTGTGATGTATCTTTTATGTAATTCTATTTATTTTTTTAATGGAAAAAGAGAGTTTATTAATTGCAAGCCTAGCATCCTTTCCTACACAGAAGTCAAGGAGTGAGGTTATGACAACACCCTTTCAAGATGCATTTTTCAGAAGTTTGTTGTTACACAATTATCAGGCAGATCATTTACCTTTCCATGTTTTTCTCAATCTCTAAGAGATGTGGGAAGAGCTACAGATCCTGACATGCCATGTGATCTTTCCCTACTTGCTCTATAAGTTGCAGCTTGTAAAACATTTAAACAATGCTCAGGTGCATTGTTATGAAGTCCTGGTGTGATGCTGAGCATGAAATACCTGAACTCTTAGGGGTTTAAGAGCACTTACAAAAAGGTAAACTTTCATTAACCTCATGTAATAAACCTCAGTAGTGGTTCTGAGAGAGTTTAGTCATTGTGATTTACACCTCAGCATTCTCTTTGCAGCACTGGTTGCCTTTGCTGCATGAAAATCTTTTCCTTTCTAAAACCTACTCTGTGAAATACAGGGAAGTCTGTCCCTTTCTTGAAATAAATGTGATTTGTTTCCAAATTAGATTAGAAAGAGCTTACTTCTTTCTACCTCTAATAGTATGCAAATATAGTATAATGCAGGATAAGCTACTCCTAAATTGGTCTTATTATTTAACTTCTTAAATAACTCCGTCTACAGTCCTCCTAGACAATCTATTGTGTTCTTTATGTTGAGAGTACTTAATATATAGCTGGAGTTAGATTACTAAATTGGGACATGCAAATGACAAAGATCTTTTAATTCCTTACAGTAAGCTTTAAAGTGTTAGGGCAGATAGATCACACCTTTAACTCATTCAGGCTTTCCTTGTTCAACCCTTCTAGTGTATTTACAGCTTTTCAAGGTGATGTGTGTTTTGGTGACACCATTTTTCTTAACTTTATTGTTGCCTCTACAATTAAAGGCGAGAAGCCATAACTTCTCTGGTAAAATACAGCTCATTTGGACATACAACTCACTCTTGGTTTCTGATTTGACAGTTTAAATTTAAGTGAATTGTATTTTAGTATTACTTATATTTCTCTACTTTTCTGTTTCTGAAAAAGCCACTATTTGCACTCTTGGTTCCTGTGGATGTAGTTTTTCATGTCAAGTGAATTTTTTGTTTCTTTCTATGTTTCTGACCTTACTTGTGGTGCTGGTAGAGGAAAAGTTGTTTTGCACACTTAAAACAACTAATTCAGAATGGAATTCCTAGTTTGTTGGGCACAGAGAAAGAGGAAAAAGGGAAAATAGAAGGAATAGAATGACCTTTTAATGTTAGAGGTGTATCAATTTTTCTTTGTTTTTAATGTTTCATAATCTTATCATTGGTGTTAAGTTGCAATATGTTTTTCAATTTTCTACTGACTACAGAGTGTGTGTAGGAAGTTATGAAATATCTCTCTGGTGGGACAGGTTAAAATGCACTGGATCCCTTCATGGAGAGGGAAGGTGTCAGAAATGGTCTCAGATTCAACTTGACTGTCAAGATGTGTCACCAAGAACAAATTCTCTTGGATACACAGAGATGATACACTGTCATTAAAACAGCAGTCTCTTGTTCATGTGAAGTTTGTTTGGGTTCTTTTTAAGTCTTCCTCCTTTTATATTCAGATAATTGATGTGTAATAACACAGTTGCTGTTGATAGAAGTAAGTGGGTGGTGATTGGAAGTTCAGAGGTTTTGCTTGCTTATGGTTCTGAGTTCTAATATGCCCATGAGCTTAGTCTTGAGATTCTGTGCAAATTGCCAGCACCTTTTTCTGATCCACAATTGCAAAACAACAACATTTACTTCCCAAGGTGCTCGTGAGGGCTGCCTGTACAGTGCAACTAACTTACATAAATGCAGTGATTCCTTTTACTGCCCCCTTTTTTAATTTAATGAGGGCAAATAACGTTTGGTGAAGGTAATTCCTCATTGTAAGGTTGCTTTTCTTTGAGGAGGCACATTTAAGCCTGGTTTTTGTATGTGTATGGTCATTGACTACAATAGCTTTGAAAGACTGTTGTTGTGGCTGGTGTTTTTGTGCATCTTATGCTGAACAAGGCTCTTAATTGCAGCAGCACTGAACTTCTTTAAGCATGGGCTTATCCCTGGGTGTAAGCATTAAATGGATGCACAAGGTCCTGTCTTCTAGTTTGTAGCTAGTTTTATTTATTTATTTCTCCATTTCATAGCTACTTGCTGCTGGAGTTCCTCTTCTAACTTGATGAAAGGACCAGAAGGGATTGTATGTTTTGTGGTAGTTGCTCATAACGTCGAAGGGAAAATGTTACAGTGGCACAAAATTGTTGCTCAGTTTTGTATTTTTGCCAAAGTATGAAGCATGTTCTGGGAAATGGATCAAGTAGCTCTTTATGGACGAGAGATGTGAACCACCATGTTTAAAAATTATTTTTTTCCTCATTAAGACTGTGAATTATTTTCCCTTTTTAAAATGAGGTCTGCCCACTAGTTCTCAATAATCCTAGATATTTGTGGGATATGACTACAAAATAGTGTTTTGATTGTCAAAGTCAGATTGTGAAGTTAGACTGATTAAACTGAGAACACTTCTTTGCATCCTATAATGTATCCTATAATATATAATGTTTTCTACTTGCTGTTATTGAGAAATTATTTTTGAGAACATATGTATATTATAAGATAATTGTTGATTCATACTTTGTTAATTATACTTCAAATATTATGAAATTTTATTTGGTAAATGAACACAGATAACCATTCACATACATAACATAGTTCATTTTTCTGTATAATAGGCCTAGATGAGAAGTTGCAAGAAGCTTTTTAAAGAAAGTACATGGAGGTAATTCAGATGGGAATTGTGAGTGTTACAAAGAACATTGTCTGGATACATTTCTAAACATGACCCTCATGAGCAATATTAAACTGAATCTATCATGGAAAGACTGAGACAAAAAAATGTGCATTTGCTCATGCAGTCTTCTGGGAACATCAGCCATACAGTTGAGCTTGCTTCCACAGAACTGAAGTGTTTTGGGTAGCATGATCCTGATTGTGTTGCTGTCTTGGGGGCTTTAGGGAATAACTAACTCACTTTCTGCTGTTGGTGCATTTTAAAATGTCAGGATCCTTGACGGCTGCTTAGGTCATTAGAGGTTTGCTACAATGTTTCCATTTTACATTTTAAAAAATTACAGAGTAGTTTGGCTTGGAAGGGACCTTTAAAGGTCATCTAGTCCATTCCCCCTGCAATGAGCAGGGACATCTTCAAATAGACCAGGTTGCTCAGAGCCCCATCCAGCCTGACCCTGAATGCTCCCGGTGCTGAGGCATCCACCACCACTCTGGGCAGCCTGTTTCTGTGTTTCACATCTGTCATTGTAGAAATCTTCCTTACAGCCAGTCTAAATCCTCCCTATTTCCATTCAACCCATTACTCCTTGTTCCATTGCTATTGGCCCAGTTAATAAGTCTGTCCCCACCTCTCTTAAAAGCCCCCTTTAGTAACTATTGAAAGACTGCAATAAGGTGTCCCTGAAACCTTCTCCAGAATGACAACCTCAACTCTCTTGATGTTTCTTCATACAAGAGGAGCTCCCTCTCTCATCATCTTTGTGGCTGTTCCCTGGACCACCTCTAACACATCCATGTCTTTCCTATGCTGAAGATTCAGGAGCTGGATGCATTTCTCCAGGTGGGATCTCTCCAGAGCAGAGTAGAGAGGCAGAATCACTGGCCTTGACCTGCTGGCCACACTGATTTTTATGTATCCCAGGCTATATTTGCCTTCTGGTCTGTGAGCCACAGCCTGCCACATGACAGCTTTTCATCTGCCAGTACCTCTGGAGAGACTTGTCACCAATGTCCATGGGGGCATTGACATGATGACCACTACCCTCTGGATCCTACCCATTCCTCACCCATGAAACAGGTCACCTATCAAATCCTTATTTCATCAATTTACAGAGCACAATGTTGTAAGTCCAGAGATGTGTGACATCTATAGCCCTTCTTTGTTCACTGGTGTACTCAGTCTATCATATAAAGCTGCTAGGTTGGTCAGGCAAGACTTGCCCTTGGTGAAGCTGTTCTGGCTTTCCTGAATCACCTCCCTGTCCTCCATGTGCCTTAGCACCACTTCTGGGAAAAAAAAAAAAAGGTGGGAGGCAGGGAAAAAAGCTGGAAGAATTTTGAGCTGAAAAGCAGATAGGGAAAAAACTGAAAAAAATTATGAATTTTTAAAGGTTTTTTTTTTTTTTTAGCTGTTTCTGACTACTCCAGGCAATACAGTGACTGGGAGAAATGTGGTGTTGTTTTCTATTGAATAACAATCCTTAATTCTGGGTATTCGAGAAAAGGGAATATGAAGCAGAAATGAATCTTGCCATTGTATACAATGTACCTTCTATGTGTCTATTTCTGTTGTGTAACTGAACACAAATTCAGATGTAATAGTTCAAGAAAGAGCTTCAAAAATCAGGTACTGGAAAGCTGCTTTTACAAAGCTGATCTAAAAAGATGCTTTTTTTTGGTTTTGTAACTATATTTGAAAGTTCAGAAAGGCAGTATTTCTCATATTAATGTCAGAATACTCCTTTGGTATAGAGAATCAGATGACAAGAGGTGTAATTGGCTGTGAAGCCAAGGACTGTGCTGTATCCTGAGCTGTGCCATCAGAAGAATCCCGCTAATATGGCACACAGTTGCTCTTACACAGTGCTGCTTTTGTATATGGGTTTACTGAGCCAAGACAAAATCACTGAAACTTGAAATCAAGCAATTTCTGCAAAGCAGATACAGTTTTCTAGTAAAAAGGATAAATAAACATTTAAAAAGCTCATCAGTGTCTGGAATACTAGGATCACAAAGGCTTTATTAATTTAAAAGATGTGCTTTAATCTGGAAAAAATTCCACAGCCTGAGTCAGAGAGGAGAAGGATGACAGGATAAAGGAGGATGTAGTGCTTTTGGTGGATTTCGAGATGATCAACAAAACTTCAGGTCTAGGGATTCAGGGTTTGTGAATTTCCATTTCTCTTAAAATGCACCTTTTTTTTCTTGGAGCTCTTTGGTGGGCATGCTTATAAGTAAGCTTAAAAAACAGCATCAGAGCGAATCTTTTGTTCAATTATCTTTCAGATTTCACTTTTAATTTCATTTGTGTTAAGCAGTTAAGTGAGGAAAAAAAAATATACTGAAAAAGTACTCAGTTGAGATAACCATGTGCTTGTTTTGCAGGTACACCTGGTATTAAAGTTCTTATGCCTGCACTTTCTCCAACAATGGAAGAAGGGAACATTGTGAAATGGTTAAAAAAGGAAGGTAAGATAGCATTTTCTATGGTCACATTTTCCATAATTTTTCAGCTATGTAAATCTATTCTGTAAAAATAAGATAATTCTTCCTGGTTATGGATCAGTATTTTGAAGCAAAGTGTTTGGTGTATGGATACTGTCATCATGAACTATACCTGCTTTGAAATCGTTTATTCTTGAAATGTTTTTTGCTTAATTGTCTTCCAAGAGGTTGCATTGATCATATTTTTGAAAAATTGCCATTAGGCTGTTCCAGGGTGTGAGCGTGTGTGCTGTTTTTAATTCCCAGTGTTGTCATGCTGCTCAGTAGCTTTGGAAGTCTGGGAGCCATTGACTTTGGCAAGGGTCTCTCATTAATCTGCTGTGGTATGGAATACTATGAAAGATATGGCATTTTTGAATATCTGTTTAATATCTTAATTATAGTCTACAATTAAAACTGAGAGAAGTTTAAATTACTTTCATAACCCTAGTACTAAATGGGGAATTTTTTCCTTAAAAGAACCCAAACTGAAAACCAACATACTCTTCCAAAAAAACCTGAACTCTGTACTCTGACAACTATGTGCTTCTGTTAAAGTATTTTGGAGCAACTGTCAAGTTTTGTCTTCATGTAGGTTGTATGTAAATGAAAAATGATCTGTAGAAGAGTCAGCAGTTCCTGTTCTGTCAGGACACTTTTGTCCTGTTTACTCCTACCCTGTCCCTTTTTCAATTTTAATATTAAACCTGAATTTTGACTGTAGTTTTGGATTCCAGGTAGCTTTTGTCCATTGGTATAGGGTGAATTGCAGGGTTTTGGATAGCAGTAGCAATGTATGTTGTTTGCAGGCATTTTTAGATTTCCTAAACACATGAATACATCTGCAGGAAAATATCTCAAAGGTTATTATCTCTGACAGACACAATTTGGATAGCTAGATGCATTTTGGCTATTGTGCCTAGATAAGCTTTTTCCTTTGGCTTATCCTTTTAAGTGTTGGTACAGCTTCCATTACTGGGTTACTGGAGAGCTTTGCTTTCCTACATTTTGAATCCATTTTGAGAGGTGGCTGGAAGACAGCTTCTTGCTCTGGTGGTGGACTTGGCCTTTCACTCATGAAACTTGTAGTAAGAATTTCTGCAGAATTTACTGGTAATAATTCAGAAGTTTATGTCTATTAAAAAAATGCTCCATTATTCTTGAAATTTAAAGCTTCAGTTAATCAAGTCCAAGATGATGCAGAGAGGAAAGCATGATCTGAAGTCCTTTTTATAATCATCACTTGTCAATAATTGTAAAACATTAAATATCAACAGTAGCCTGTTTTACAGTAATTGTAGCATTCAAAATTGCAAGAGAAAGCAAAGAGAGCATGGTAGGAGTTGAAGTAGGTTCCAATTTGCTCCCTAACATGAACAAATCCGCTTTCCTAATAAAAAAGTATTAGAATATAAAAGCTATGCAGTGTTTTTTCTCAGCCTTTCCACTAGCCTTCCATCCTGACACGAGAGAAAAGAAAGCTTCATGCATATTTTAATTCAATCAAAATCAAATCTTAATTGATGATTAGACTTTGAAAGAAAATTATTGTAGTATTTTTATAGTATTTTTACTCCGTTGTTTTCTACTGAGAAAGAAGACCAAACCCAAATATAGTATTTTATCTTACTGGCCACATCTGTGACCGTAATTAGTTCCTGTCAATACTTTTGTTTCCTCTAAGAGTCTGGACAATAAACGTAAAGACAATATTTTCAAAAAAGAAGATAAATGTTGAAGAAAATAGCAAAGTGATTTAATGCTTACACACCTTTCAGTAAGGGATGCTCCTAACCATTTAATTCTCTAGAATGTTTGCCATGTAAAAGTAGGGTTATTGCTGAATGTAAATGTTTGACAATCTAATGTCCAAGAAAATAAATATTTTTAAGCATTTGACAGAAGCAAGCTGCTTGCATATGATTTTTCCCACTGTATAACCAGAAGGGGTCAGTATAATACTATTTTGATAGTCTCTCTGTTCTTTGTGTAAATATCATTTTACTGTTTCACAGGAGGGACAGATAATTTCATCACTGCAGAAGGGAAAGCGCTGAATTTAATTGATAGCTTTACTTTTCCTTCTCATTGTTAATGCAGTTTCATGTTGATTCCTGTGGGTAATAAAACTACGTTTCTAAAAACTTGTATTTATTATGTATGAATTTAATGTTGATGAAAGATGGTAGAATGACAGCCCAGGAGACAAAAATCCTCTTGTTAATGTGGGCAGAAAGCAGAAAATACAACAGCGCTGGCAGCATTCACACGCAGTGTAACTCTGCTGCCTTTTGAGACATCAGCTCCAGGGACTTCAGGATCTGTGTTCAGTCAACTCTGATTTTATTTGCAACATTAAGAAATGCAGTTTGTATCTTGTGATTTGGATTCTTGTCTGTCAGTAGTTGAACAGAGCACCAAGGCTATTGGATGCCAATTGGATCTCCTGATTCAGTAGAGATCCTAACCACTCAGCTTAGCTATGGGAATTTAATCATTAAAACCAAAAACAAATGAAGAAATAAACAGCCAAAAAACAAACAAAAGAACCTGAACCCCACCCCAAATTTTCAAGGGCATTATATATAATCTCAGAGAGCTTTGGTTGAGGCAAATAACTGCTCTCTGTTTAAAATGTAAGAGCAAAGATACACTTTGCAAAAGTGTTTTTTCCAGTCCTAATTATTGGGAAAGCTGATTTGTAATTGCCACCAAACTGGGCATCAATTAGGAGTTATCACAAATACTGCAATCTGTGATGGAAATAACTATGGTCCTTTCTATTGCACTTGGGTACTGAAACACACACAGGACTTGAATGCTGCAGTGAAGTGAATTCTTACGAATTCTTATACTGCATTTATTCAATTGCCTTTCAAAAGTGTGGTAACTTTATGGCTGCAGCAATGAAAGGAAAACAAAACAAAAAAAGGTAGTGGAACAGTAGTCTCTGAAAACTTTTCGCGTTGCCCTCCCCGTGCAAGACAAAGTTAATTTTCCATGAACAGCCTCAGGTACCCAAGTTGAGATGTGATGTGTGACAATCACATGGATGAAGGTATTTGCTTGGCTGGCCTGCCATGCTGGAGGTACTGCTCTCGGTCTCTGAGCACTGAGATTTCTTTGTAATGGTGCAGAACGCTTACAGTCTGATGGCAGATTAAGATACAGAGTTAACCTCCTTTCTGCTTGCCAATCTTAGCTCTGTAAATTGCAGAATTTGCCCAACAATTTGATTTCCGAACAGCTAAGAAGTACTTGCCTAATGATCTGATATATGGCCTACTTGAATTAATGATCCAGTGAAATTAAAACACTCGTATAGAGCCTGGAGTTTTGGCTTCCTCTTATAAACTGTTCATGCTCTAGTTACTACAAAGTGGAATGTGGCTATTAGATTATTACATAAAAAAGATAAAGTATATTTCTCTACCAATTACTGTAATAGGAACATTTATGACTTACAAAACTATGTAGGTGACTGAGTTTTTGATGTTTTCATTCAACAGAAATGAGGTACATGCCTCATTTTTCCTTTCTAATTCATGTAGTCCTGAAACAGGAAATGATTTTTTTTAATAGTGTTGTTTCTTACCTAAATGTAGGTGGAAACCTGCACTAGGTTTTAATTCTGCTCCGTAGGCACAATAGAGTGGTATCAGTAGTTAAGCTAAATGCTTAGACAGGTAACGCTGTTGCAGCATTTCTGGTAATGGGGAAATATTAAAATTTTACTTCATATAAAATCATAGGCATTTTTTAGGCTTGTGTGTGTTTTCTCTATAAGGAGAAAAAGCTGTATTTCATTGGAAATGAAAACATTCAACTACCTTATAGTTTTTAATGTCACATCAGTTTTAGTGTTGGACATCTAGTCAGTATTGATTTGTTGAAATAATCCAGACATATAATATCTTTATCATCTACTAGCAGATACAGATATTCTTCAAAAGCACAGGAAGAGTATGCTTCAGAATTAGTCTTGGGTTTGTGTAATGTAGCAAAAGCAATTTCTAGCTCTTGTGCATATTATTTCACAAAGAATGAATGAATTTGCTTTAAAAAGACCTTTCTGAACTATATAGAAGATTAAGCAAGCTTGCAGCTGTGCTTTCCCAAAGACATTAAAATTCCAGAGGTTTTTATTTGAATGTGTTTAACAGTGTAGACACCCATTACAGAACTATGATACCATTGTCCTAAGCGATTTTAGATAGCTTGCTCTGACTGGTGGCTAGCAGTGAATATGGAAGGCTCAGGATTTTATTCATGACAGTGCTACTGAGTATGGGGTTCTGGAAATAAATTTCACTCTGTGTGTACTTCCTCTTGGGAAGCCTGTAAACATCAGTACTTGGAACATGTCAGTGTCCTGCCACAGCAGTTTGTGGTTCTTGAATCTTGGTGATTTTATTTGGAAATGAAAGATAGGATATGATAAGTAATGATGGGGGATCAACTAGCTATGAAATATATTAAAGAATAGAAAATGACTATATTATATGGTGAATATCTATCTTCCATGGTTAAATAAATCTCAAAGGAAGTTTAGGGTAAGTATTCTTCAGTTCTGTTGTATTTTGCAGGTGAAACAGTGAATGTTGGAGATGCACTGTGTGAAATTGAAACGGACAAAGCAGTGGTTACCATGGAATCAAGTGAGGATGGCATATTGGCTAAAATACTGGTAAGAATCCTGCATTTCTCAGTAGGGTATTGTATTTTCAGACTGTGGATTAGCTTATTGCTTCAAAAACTAGTTTAGATAGCTAAATTTCTGCTCAGCATTCAGAAAAACACACTTGCTTGCATTCCTGGAGAGAAATAATTGCTCCATTTGTGCCATGTGTGTACCAGACTATTGGTAAATGATTCTGTATATATCTAAACGATTTTCACTTAACCTGGTTGTTTTGTATGTTTTATACCTGGTGAATTGTATCCATGAAATATTGTAGTTTGACACCTCTTACTCAGAGTTATAGGAAAACAATTAACAATCAGTAGGAATATGGAATTTTGGGTGGTACTTTACCCGGGATGTGTTGTCTCTGTGCTAGATTATCTTGTGCCACTCTTTCAGGGTGGAATGTTATACAGGATGGGCTGACCTAGGGAACAGTTCTTGAAGTTAATAATTTCCTTTATCAAAATTGGATTGATTAAAGCTTAATATAAAGAACAAGAACTGGTATGAATTGGAAATTTTCCAAACCAGTCTCAGCTGGTGGTGTATTGCAGCTGTTTCTTCTCTCTTTCCACAATAATTAAACAACAGTCTGAATTGGAAGGATTTGGAATAAAATAAGTAAAAATATGAGAAATGTGTACTTTCAGTAAATATTATGTCATTTGGTTAGAGAGGTCTCATCTAGGGACTATCTACCCATGCGATGTGGATCACATAAATATACAAATTATGCATACTGGGATTAATTGCAGTCCAGCTACTTAGGAAGCAGCAGAATGGGCATGGGTACAAACTGGTTCCTGGAGCCGTGAGAAAATTCTGCCCTGTGCACAGTGAGAGACGTGTTTCTGCTGCTATTACAAAAGCTTTTTGGATTGGTATATTAGGCTTCCTATCTCTGCTACAGTTGCATTTTCTTACATCAGCATGTATTTGCACAGTTATCCTTTGTGAAAACAGAAAAGGAAGAGTAGTTTCCTGTGTGGCAGCATTTGAGAAGCAATGTTCTGTTTGGTATCTTCCTTTTTTTGCATAAGCAAAGGCAACATCCTTTGCAAAAGTGCAAGTCTCCAGATAGATGAGAGGTTGGGGTAGGAAGGAGAGGGGATGTAAGATGGAACTCAGCTGTGAATGAACTCTGTCAGGGCTTGCAAAAGCTGTCATTAGTATTCAGTTTCTACAGGATAACTTGCATTTAAGCACTAGTGTATATAGACAAGAGTTTTTAAAATATTTTTCCTTCTTTCAATTGCGTTGCTGAATTTGTGTTCAACTGTGGAGCATCACATTTAATAGGTTTCAGAGGATCTATTCTGCTATGCCAGAATGAAGTCTCATATCAGAAGTATTTTTTAATCTGTGTTCAGTCTCCGTGTAGTTATTTAAATAATTGCTGGGCAATGCTTTCACTGTTTTTAAATATCTCTTCTTCAGTTTTGAATGTTTCTGAAAATCAGTTTGTCCCTAATAGCCTTGACAAAATCTTGTGCAGCCTATTCTGCATTTGCAGACACTGCTTTGTTAGATAATGTGAGTGGGAGATATGGGGATTCTCTCTGTCAAAAGTATTAAAGAACTAATCCTGGAGAGAGATTTAAAAAAATTGAAATTTGCTAAGTTTCTTTAATAGTAATTAATGATGGCTACAAGTAACATTAGTATTTCAGAATCTGTGGGGTTTTTTATTTCAGGTCTTGCATTTCAAATGCATTGCAAATTTCAGAATTTTTGTGTGTATTGCTCTTGTGGCACATTTTTTGATAGATCAAAGCCAGACTTTCCAGCAGCTACAAGATGTCAATGTCATGGAGCAGTGACATTCAACCTTAGTTATATCCATATCATCCAGTAACAATCCAGTCCCAAGAGCTGAACCTGAAGGAGAATGCCAGGAGGTAGAAAATAACTATAATGTCTTTCAGAATAAGGGAAGAGAGGCAGCTTTATTGGAGTAACGTGAACAGCTCATCATGCAAACCCAATTTTTAATGGATTCTTTTAATACTTGGAATCTAGAAATGGTGGGCCTGAGAGTTACAGTACAGAATAGATGGGCTTTTATTCCAGTCTCCTAAAAAGTAGAGATAAAACCCGATGCTTCAGAAACTAAAATAACAAGAAGAGAAAAAGATCAGAAATTTTCTGAAATTTTTTTTTTCTTTTTTCCCTAGCTCAGATGTGATCCTCGGTTGTCTTTCTACAGTACCTGGTAGATATTTCTGCCCTGTCTTAGGCGTTCAGTAGATGTTTGTGTAGGGCTTATAAAATGAGCTATGTCAGGTTTGTGGATGGGGTGATGATTACTTATTGAAAAGAGTGTCCTCCCAAGGGCCACTGGGAAGTTTCACATGTGATGTAGTTGATGGGAATTTAAGAATGTTTTGTGCCTCTGAGCTAGCATTTGGCTGAATTTCACTCACTTCCTAAAAGAAATGAGACAAAAATGGTGTGGCTTTTGATGCCAGCTACAATTCTGAACAGTCTTGATGGAGTTCAGTATGGAAAACTTGAGTCAAATGAGCACACTGTCTGCTTAATGCTTTGGGTTTTGCATTTAAAGATAGGAGGTTCATTAGGTTAAATTAATTCAGCTTCTCTAGCCCTTCTTGGTTTTTCTTGACTGTATAATCTAAATATGGTTTAGGAGATGAGCAGGCTAACAGTAAAATAGAATCTCATGCATATATATTTCTTCTCTATCTGAATAGGTATTTTAATGATCATGTCTGATTCAGTGGAAAATGCGGTAAAAGATTAAATAACTGAATGAAATATTAGAAGGGTTATTTCAGAATGATGATTATTCTTTCAGTAGAGTTGCTTCTTAAATTACCACAGATTTTTTTTCCTGAAATACTTTACAGTTAAATTTGGAACAAAACAGATGATGAATTTGTTTAAGAACTGTAATTAATTATTGAGGAATAGACTTAGGGCAGGTACTGGGTGTGCAGCTGCAGTGGGAGCTGCAGGTTGTGCCCTGGGTTGTGGGACATGGTGGGAGCACCAGAAAAAAGGGGCCTTGACCTGGTGCTGACCCTTTGCACAGCAAAGGGCACGGGGTCCTGTGGCACAGGCCGGGTGACTGGACACTGGGACACAGCAGGAACCAAGGGCTCAGCAGGAAGAGCCCAGACTGTTGGCAGCATAGACGAAGGGTAGGGTATAAAAGCACATATATAAAAGCATGTATTTTGTGGTCCTTCCCTGGAGTCACCAGCTCGAGCTGATTTTGTGTTACTGGGCCACAATTAGAATTGCTTTAGGGGTCTGGGTGTCTGAGATTCTGCTATGAGAAACCCAGGGTCAGTCTGGTGAGGAAGCCCTGTGTGAATGTGAGGGCAGGGAGCCAGGGGAGGCACCCATGGGGTCACTGGAGCCACTGACAGTAAAGGGGCCTTGGTACCCGCTCACATGTTGAGACTGTGACTGTCATAGTGGCTGCTGACAGGAAAGCTTTCCTTACATTAGTATCCATTGCTGTTTTCTCATTCACAACCTAAATGAGAATTGGTACGGGAGCCACTTTGTATAAAAATTCCACTGCAGAATGAGCTAGCATAAGTTCTGTCCTGTTTCCTTCCTAGTGGAGGAAATAAACATTTACTTTAGTATATATTTGTAAGTGACTAAAGCACTATGTTGCAGTGGCAAAAGCTCCAAGGGAATTTTACTTCTCTGTTCACTTTATCTCCAATTTTTTCTCCCTGTCATGGTCACCTGTGCTTTGTTGGTTTGTTAGCAAAGCTAGGATTTTTTTGATGCCTCTTGTGTCAAAACCCAAAACATTCAATGATTCTATGGCACAGAACCCCAGAATCATTGAATGTTTTGCGTTGTAAGGGCCCTTAAAGATCATCTTGTACCAGGGATGCCATTCACTGGATTAGGTTGCACAGGGCCCCATCTAACCCGGCCCTGAATGCTTCCAGGAATAGGGCATCCACAACCCTTATGGGCAACCTGTTCCAGTGCTTTAGGACCTTTGAGTAAAGCATTTCTTTCTAAACTAAACGTGCCCCCTTTGATTGTAAAACCATTGCCCCTTATCTTGCCCATATAAAAAGGCAGGTATATGTCCTCCCTACCTTTTATAAGACCTCTTAAGTACTGGAAGGCTGCTGTTGTGTCTCTCAAAGCCTTCTCTTCTCCAGACTGAGCAACCCCAGCCCTCTCAGCCTCTCTTTGTAGAAATGCTTCAGCCCTCTGGACATCTTTGTGGCCCTCCTCTGGACCCACTCTTAACAGGTCCATGTCTTTTTAAGGACCCCAGACCAGGAAACAGCACTCTGGGTGGGGTCTCTCAAAAGTGGAANTCTCTCAAAGCCTTCTCTTCTCCAGACTGAGCAACCCCAGCCCTCTCAGCCTCTCTTTGTAGAAATGCTTCAGCCCTCTAGACCCACTCTTAACAGGTCCATGTCTTTTTAAGGACCCCAGACCAGGACACAGCACTCCAGGTGGGGTCTCTCAAAAGTGGAATGGAGGGGCAGAATCATCTCCCTCACCCTGCTGGCCACAGTCCTGCATTTGCCGTTCTGGGCCTCAAATCCACACTGTTGGCTTGTGTCCAACCTCTCATCCCAAACCCTTAAGTCCTTCTACTTCAGCCCTTTCTATATCTGAGATTCCAGGGTTTATTGAGGCTTATGCAGAATGTTTTTTTATTGTGAGTAATGAAAATATAGCAGTGACTCAAAAATCCAGGAGATGAAAAGTTAAGCAAAATTGTAACAATTTTTCTCTTCCTAGTCTAGTTCTGAGCTGCAAAGGCTGTGTGCATAAAAAGTTACTTTCATTTTTGAGAGCTAACTTTAGATGTATGGGATTTGGGGCATAATTTAATGTTCCTCTCCTTATAATAGAAATTATAATTAATTTCAGTCTTGAAATACCTGATGAATTGTCATTAATATGCCTGAAACTTTGACATCTGCTGGTTTTAGTCTTATTAGGGCAGACAGTGTGAGATGTAACTTAATGTTCTTAATTTAGGTGGAAGAAGGAAGCAAAAATATTCGCTTGGGCTCACTAATTGGTCTGCTGGTAGAGGAAGGACAGGACTGGAAGCAAGTTGAAATACCAGCTGATGCTGGTCCATCTTCTGTGGCAGCACCAGCACCTGCACCTGCCTCAGCTCCTGCACCTCCTTCAGTTTCAGCCCCTCCTAAACTGCAACATCAACCGGGGAAATTGCAGTAAGTTTCTATGTTTGTTATGAAATGGAACTCTTCGTCATATCAGTAGAACTGAACCAAGAAATATTTTTGTCCCTTTTTGCCTAGTAGTAGGCTCTTAGTTGGAGAGTGTTTCAATATGAGTGAGGTGATAAACCTTGCAGGCCTAGACTATTTCTCGCTCATAAGCCCAGTAAAACAATTCGAACAACATTAGAATTAAATGTGCTTTTATTCTGTCCTGCAATTAAATTATGATTTTTTTAAGCTTACAGTTGGAAAGAAGCTGTGCTAATACAGGATGGACAATAGTGTTTATGCATCAGATACTAGGTGTACCTGTGACTTGTTTTCTATTTATTTGAGGAGAAAAAATAAACAAGGAAATGGCACACTCCAAGGTCCTTCCAAGCTCTTGCATTTTTGATATTAGAAAAAAAAATCTAGTATTTTCATGACAGTGGAGTGCAAAAAACTTAAACCAGTTGGTTTATGTGCTCTTTGTTAATTGGTTTGGATCTGCTGGTATTCTAAGCATTGTAAACATCTTGGAGGAGGGCTTAGCTCCAGAGTGCTAGTCAGGTAACAATAAGCCATAATCACTTTGTGTCCCAGGATGTGTCCTGTTTGGAGGTATCACTTCTTATCTGTGTTTTTTGTTTTGTTTTTTTTCCTCGAGCCTCATTACCTTTTTTATCTGGTTTGCTGTGTTCTAAATGCTGCCAGCGTTTAGGCTTTTCTCATGCAAGTGGAAGACAACTGAGGTCATTGCCCAGGCGTTACCTGTAGTAGGAGGATGATCCACAAAAGGATCCTTGAAAGGATTATGTCTTTCCTTTTAGTACCAAAGAACATCAGAAGTGCTGTTTCACTGCAACTGTTAGAGATGTATCAGCATGTTTGGATCCAAATGATCATTTATAACATGGGGTTTTTTTGGCAATAGCTTAATGGACCATTGTTAAAAATCAATGAGGTGCAAATATAGTCTCCTTTAGGAAATAATGAATAGGAGATTTTGTGGAAAGACTTGAAACCAAGTATTTATTCTTTTACGAGTGTATTGTTGCTTTGTATCTAAGAAATCTAAAACATTTTCACTAGGTGCTGGCTTTTCTCCTCATTTCAGAAAGCAAATCGTATTAAGATGCACTGGGACTTTGTACCAATGTACTGTGCTTTCTAGTTGACCAGAGAGAAATGTAGTTTCTTGTGATGTACATTAATGAAATAAGTTAACCTTACTATTTAAATAATTTCTTTTTTTTCCCCCTCATTTCTTCAGGGTTCGCTTAAGTCCTGCAGCTCGCATCATTTTGGAGACACATGGACTAGATCCAAGCAATGTTACACCTACTGGGCCTCGAGGAATCTTCACTAAAGAGTATGTAGATAGTTTGGTAAACCTACAACTTTTGGTACTGGAGCAACCTCCATTAGATTAAAGTTGGTTTATAAAAAAACCCCATGTCTTTGTTCCATATTTTGCCATGGATGGATTTAGCTAAATTTGAAAAATCTGTTGAAAAGATAGGGAGAATGGATTAGGAAGTATTTGAAGAAGCCCTTAATTAGAAAGAAACCAAACCATATATTTGTATTTTTAAAGTCCCATCTTAGCTGTGTGGTACTGCTGTCACATTTCCTGCACATTTTCCACCACATTTCTTAATGGTGGCTATTGCCTCCTAAGCATCACTGTGGATCTCAAGAATTTTACTTCCCAAGATGCATACAGAGTCAAAATAAAATACCAGTGGCCTGTTTTGTTCCACTCCTTTTCTTCAGGGAGTTCAGATATTTTGATTTTTTTGCTGCAGTTCTGTTCTGTCAGTTTCATTTTTTCCTATTTTTATTAGGCTGGGGGGGAGCAGTGAAGTACAATAAGAAATTCCAGAATTCTGTTTTTCTCCCATTTTTCTTTTTTCTCTCTATGATTTAAAGCATATTTGTTTACAAAGCTGTGGTTTGTTATGATCTAGTGGGTTTTTATACCTTTTTGAGTATTCCAGTGCAATGATTGGCACTCAAGCCTTTGAGTGAGAAAGTTGAGTGTAAAAAATGTGGTAGATCCAGTGCATTTAGCCTTGAAATGATGCATTCTCTTCACATGAGTATGTATGTTACTAGAAGTGAAGATTTTGGCAGAAATAAATATCTTTCTTCTCAGTAAATTTTTTTCTTTTGACAAATGCTATCATTCACTTACACAGACTTTGCTGGCTGCTGTTATTTTAGTTCCGTTCAAAGATAACCAGGACCAGGTCAGTGTAACTTGGAACTGGACCCAGAAAAGTGGCAGTTTTTCAAAGCCTTTTTTTTTTTTTAATTATGATTTTGGCTGAGTTGACATGTAATAAGGAATTGAGTAGATAGAATATGCTATGTAACAGCAAATCATCAGAGAGAGTTCTTTCTTAATTATGTAAGCGTAATGGTAATTTATGGTGTGTAACGAGGCTATGGCAGGTGGAAACCCTCTAGGACTTTAAGCTAACGAATCAACATTTCCTAGTTGTCATGGAGATCTAGCAAAGATTTTTCTGCAGTTATGAGTATTATCTAGCAAAATCTTTTTTTAGAAAACTGTTTTTTTCATACAGAAGATTTGACTCTGAAATGTCTATTTAAGATGAAGAATGTCTGAGCTTTTCTAACAATTCTTTTGAAATGGGATTAATCTTTTAGATGCCTACAGACTCTGCCATTATATTGAGTTTGAAATGAAATGTGCAGATTTTTATAGAGAGCTGCTGCAAATATTCAGGGAAATATTTCCTTTGCTGCACTCACCAGATTACAAGAAAGAAAGAAAGATAGCAAGTTACGTAAGCAAGGAAGATTCTTTCCCTCAACTTTGTGTCTTTAAATTCAATTCACTGTAAAACTTGCAAGAGCAGTTGAAACTTCCACTCTACTGACGTTCTCTTTATTTTATTTATCTGCATACTTTTGTTTATTTCTGTTTCTCTTAAGTGTCTGTTCAGGGTTGAATTACTGTTGTCTTTTTCCTGCCTGTTTTGTTGTTGGTTTTGTGTGGGATTTTTTTTGTGGAGTAGCAGGGTTTTTCAATTTGTTATTTCTAAGTAATATCCTCTTATAACACTTAATATCATTTCCTTCAAAAATGTCGTAGAAAATTGGTGTGCCAGTACAAAGTAACTCACAAATTCTGTCAAAGATTGTACCATGTTTCCACTCATCAGCTCAGACACTATTTGGGAGGACTATATTAAAATAGATTGTTTCAGCTACTACTGCCCTTTCTCATTCTATTTCATAGTGCTCTAGGGATTTATAAAAGCAGCCATGAAAAGGCAGGTTACTGGGAACTGTGTTTTTCTGAGGTTGTGTTGGTCCTAGCTGTTGTTAAGTTAGTGTATCTTGGGATCTCTGAGCTGCTCAGGCATTTTCAGCTTCCAAAGAACACATGGACTGCTGTTTTTCTGGAGATTATATTCGTGTGCATTTATTATGAACTGACCCTGGGATCTCTGCTGTGTGCAGTTTGTTTGCTGCCATGTGGGAGGAATGAGTTCCTTCTCATTGATAGTGCCATAAGTCTGATACCTGGGAGTTTCTGATGTGCTTTGAATCTCTGCTAACCATTTGCCTTCTTCCAGGAAATCTATCAATTGAGTAAACAGCTGAAAACCTGTGAAAGGGGAATATAAACCATATGAAAGGGGTTGGGTACAATTTAATAACAATCAGTGCCACCACAGGAAGCTTGTGTCAATCTATGCATCTCTTGTTGCACCAGTGGATACTCTATGATTCTTAGGTGTCTGTATAAACTAACTTGTCTATATCAAGAAAAGTATATTTTGAACACAAAATACTCAGTTTGCTTTCACCATTCTTTGGATCTTGGCTAACATGAAGTGAAAAGACTACACATTTCTGTAGTAGTGGTAAACTGAATTGTAACAGAGTTGCCAGAATCTGCATATTTCTAATAATAACAGTTTGGTAAGGCATATTTTTGTTTATTAAATGTTTACTAAACTCATATCTTTCCTGCAAAGCAGGCTGCTCTTTCATGTTTGTTACCTTTCTCTGTTACTGACCCATGCTGATTATAGAGTTGTTGGAAAGGTGTGACCAACCCTTCCTTTTCCAGTTGTAATAAAATATCTATTTACCTGACTTATACTTAAACTTGTTTAATTTTATTTGCTTTGATGCCTCTTCTAACTCTACTTGTATTCAGGCTTGCAGTGTTGCAACTATGACAGTCATAACATTGCTGTACCTGTTTTTCTTAACCAGTTAAATAATTTGGAATTGATGGGGGGATCTCTATTCATATGTACATATAACAAACACATGTGAACTTTGATTTTTATATATGTGTCTTTTGTACAACACAAGTTAGTTTCAGAAAGTCTTGAACGAATCTTTTAATCTAAAAATAAGTTCAATTTTGGCAATTAACACACATTTTCCAATTAACACACTAAAACCCACCAAAACCAGATGGTCTCTCCTATGACTGCCAAGTGAAAATCCTTATCAAAGTTTTGGTAGCTTCTAATATGTTAGCCAAAAAGCTTGCATTATGTCATGCAGTTACTTTTTATGCCTGAAATTGTCATGGTAGGGAATGATTCTCATTCTATCAAATCTAATTTTTTTTCCCCTGGTAAATAGTTGTGTCAAATAATAACCACTTATTTTTAAAACAAATTTTGTCTAGCATGTTAATTTGGGAAAACAAATAACAACTTCTAATTAGATTTTAAATTTTTTTTTAATTTCCAATATCATTTGTTGAAGTATGTGTTGAAAGTAAAAATAAATTGAAGCAAGTCAGCGATGGTAAAAGGCATTATGTAAAGCTTTTAAATTTTCAGTTCTTGTTTCTGGAGGGCTAATTTTTAGGAAGAACTAAGAATGCATCATGTCCTGAAATTTTGTTCTTTCTATAAAAATTTAGTAACAAACTCTTGTTTGTCACTCAACTCGCCACTTTTGGCTGTCACTCAAGAATAGTTTCTCAAGCAGTAATTACTGAAATTAGATAGCTTTATTTATTTATTTATGGCTGTGTTTTAAAATTTTGGTAGAGTAGCTAAGAGTCTGATTTTTAGTTTATTTTAATTTCCTTTGCCAGTTTGTGGAATTGAACTTCTGTGTACGTGCTGTGTCTTTGTGAAGTAATAGAGATTTGTCTAGGGTATATGACACAGGCTTTTGTTAGCAGATCTGGAGAATACAGAGAGGAGATCTACAACTGACTTGCCTTGCAGTTGGCAGTGTGGTGGAAATGCAGTTCTTTCTGTTCAGCCTCGTTACTGCTGCTCTTTAGCTTGTTGCTTTATGAATGCAATGCACCTGGAGCAGACACAGTGTCATGGCTTAGAGATGGGAGTCTCTCCTGTCTGTCATACTGTACCCACAACAGCAAAATTCTGTGGTGGTAGCTGTATCAGTAAAAAAATCCTTGGAGAATGCTTCGACTTTGTTTCTCCAAAGTGTGTGGTATTAGGAAGTATGGGCCTGTATAACATCTGACTGACTCTGCAAATTTATGACAGAAAGGTGCAGAGAAATGAGTGATAAATGTATTACTCAGTTTTCACTTAGCAGTAAGTAATTGCATTGAATTCAGATTATTACAAATATAACAGATGAAACAGCTTTTACTTGAGACTTTATAGCCTGAATAAACATACTCTTTTATTTAGAAGAATTGTTAGTGCAATTCAAAAATCACTATGCATGCTTACAGTTAGTGATGATGACTGTTATGCTTCTCTAACACAAATGTTTTCTGTTACTGCATATTCAGGCCTTTTTATTCATGGAAGTTAATGAGAATTTACTAAAAAGATACTACAAAGACAACACAAAATTAGTATTGTTTAATAATAATTGCCTTCTTAATATTGTTTGGTTTGATAACAGATATTTAAATGTACACAAGTGGCTAATTAAACAGAATAAGTGATGGAATAGTAATACTTAGGTACTTGTTAAGTAGTTTCTTTGTTGTCAATATTTCACTGTGTTTAATCACCAGGGATGCTCTCAAACTTCTGCAAGAGAAGCAGAAAGGTAAACCCAGTGAGTTGAAACCTGTGGTTTCTCCAGCTCCTGCTGCAGTGCCTTCTCCTTCGCAAGCAACGGCCGTGACTTCTTACCCAAGGCCAGCAATTCCAGCAGTTTCCACACCAGGACAGCCTGCTGCACCGGTAACACTTCTGCTGAGATTTCAGCATTGCTACAGCTGAACAGTGCAATAGCTGCTTCAGTAGCTCTGAGATTTACAGCTCTGGAGAGAGGAAGGAAACTAAGGCCACCCTCATGTCAAGCTCAGTGATGTGCAGTTGTTAGTATGTTTCAGTGATTCTAAGGCAATGTAATTAAAACTATGAAATCCTTGAAATGATGGGCTGCATACTATTTTGCGTAGCTTGCAAACTGAAGTGATTAAAAAAATTATATTGCAGGTGTTGAAGAAACTAAAATGATGATTTATTTTTATTGTACTTGATTTGTTTGCTTTCCTGCAAGATGTAAGTGTCCATTAATGAGTTTTCAAGAAGTGAGGAAGGAAAAGGTTTCTTGGTGGTTGCCTTGGAGAGTAATTGTGCAAACTCTAGGACCTAAATAAGTTTCTATGTTAAATTGAAGTGTTAGAAATACCAGAAAATATTTTTTAAAAAATAAATGCCCTTGCTGAAATATATATTAGTAGAAATTGAAAAGCTTTTGTGAAAAACGTTTTCTGGCTCTAGAACTAAATCTGAAGTATCTTTTTAGGCTGAAGTTCACAATGTAGCTACAATTCATAATATTCAGAAAATGCCTTTTTTTTTTTTTTTTTGCACTGTACAGAGAGCCAAACAAGAACTCAAAAGCTCAGGCTTAGATCCTTTACAGAATAAAACATTTCTGTGATTGCACGAGAACATACATATTGCAATTTATTGAGTGTTGAGAACTATTGAATATGTGCTAAGGACTCTGTGAATCTTTATATGTGCAAGGGATATATGCTAAAGATTAAGTATACAAAATCATGTTTTACAGAATCATTTATCTTCTTGCTTTCTGTAGTCATTAATATTTTAAGAGATTTCTTGCACGTTGACCTGATTCTAGGAAGAAGTTGGCCATTGAAACATTATTGGATATATCTAGAAGGAGAGAGAGGAATAACAGAAAAGATGCAGTAAAGATTGTCTTAAGGAACTACACAGGGAATTGAAAAAGCAGTAGTTTACTGAGGAAGTGTTCTTTTATAATTTAAATGTGTCAAAGCATAATCTGAGCAATATGCTAGGCCTGAAAGATGGAATAGTGCTTAGATACTCTGGCTGAAAATAAATTCCTCAATATTTGGATTTTTTTTTTAAACAAGGTTAATTCTGTACTGTAAAACAGAATTATTCTATAAAACCTGTTGTGTTGATTCCAGTTGATAGGAATACACTACAACACCTAATGGTCTTGGTCATATTAATTTCAGTAGTTGAATATATCACTTTTGGATACCTGGGAGATAGTTGACATGGGCAGGAGTCACTGATGATAATGCATAAATGCTGGACTACTTTCAGCAAAGGGGAAGTGTGTTTGCTGTCCTGATATTTAATATGCAGTATATGATTTCTTTCAGGGTACATTCACAGAAATCCCAGCTAGCAACATCCGAAGAGTTATTGCTAAGAGATTAACAGAGTCTAAAACCACCATACCTCATGCATATGCTGCTGCTGACTGTGCCATTGATGCTGTTTTGAAATTAAGAAAAGAATTGGCCAAAGGTTAGTAGTCTGATTTACTTTAACATGTGATAATACTAATGTGGTTATACTAATGTATAATTTGTCTTGTTTACTTCCACAAGAGGTTTTAAACTGTTTTAAACTTCCACAAGAGGTGTAGATTTTGAATAGGTAGACCACTATGCATTCAAATAATTTTTTTCAGTTTTCTGTATGTTGGACTCAAGCTGTAGTTCCTGGCAATTATTGAATTGGACAACCTGTCAGGATACAGGATACTGTGGTGTTACTTTGCCAACTCACACATCAGTCTGGAGTCTTATTTTCCACAGTGATCAGGCTGCATAAGCAAGTAGTAATGCTCTGTTTGGTGATGGAGACATGCATCTCCTAGACTGGTACTAAGTCTGTGACTTGGGTAAAAAAATCTGAAGGTTTGTTATTTTATAGAGTGAAGAAACAACAGGGTGCTTTTTCTCCTACTCAACTTTTTTTTTTTTTTTTTAAACACCCCACAAATTGTTTCTAAAGACTGAAGACATTAATGGGAGAATATAGCTGTCTGCACAAGAGAAAAGTACATTAAAAAATTCACATGGATTCTTTTTAATGTTCTTCCATTAGTTCTTTTTTTCTGGTACCATTTGTGTAATTTGTTCTCAGTAGTTCAGTTTTGAGATGTTTCTCCTCATGACCTCATTATCGCAAGAATGAAAAATGAATAATTTTAGGTCTAAGACACTTCAAGTTTTGATCTGAAGCTTCACGATTGCTGTCATGGTTTAAAAGCTTATAGGTTCAAATGGTAGCTTTCCTAAGCCATGAGAGCTCTGCATTCAGAATAACATAGCAGAATAGTTTTAATTTACATTTTTATTGCTGTACTGATGGAGAAACTGAGGCTAACTGTTCTGTACTGTTGACTAGTCCCTGCTTGTTTTCCTGTTTGTGTGGTCTAAAATGAAATACGACTGGTATATTCAGATTTCCTAGATGATGATGTAGGAGCTGCTTCTCCTTCCACTGGAGTTTTGAGTGACTAATTTTTAATGCAAGACTACCCAGGTCATTTTTCTACCTGGTATTTTTCCTGACGGTATCTTACTCACAAGTGAATGTCAAAGACATGTTGTGATGCTGATATTTTCTTTAAAACAGCAGCAGTTCATAAGGAATGAACCAAAAAAGGATCTTAGGAATACTCACTTGAAATTTTTCACACCTCTCCTGCTGTTGTTGATTCTTAATGAATATTTCCTTTAAATGCAGAGGTGGAAAAGCCATATGTCTTTGTGTGAAATTGAATTGCAGAGCTTGTCCTGATAGATTTTGTGTTCCTCTGATGGAAATTAGAGTATTTTCTACCATAATTTCTATTATAAGCTTTATTATACTGCATTTTCTATTATAAACTTCAGTGATGCAGGGTAAAATATCAGATGTGGATCATTTAACTGTGTTCCTGTTCTACTACTGAACAGTTACATTTTTGCCAAGGATTAGGAATGTAGTATGTAGACAGAAACCAGTGTATATTTGATGACCAAGGTACAGGTTTGTCTGGTGTGAAATTCTGTCAGTGCAGCATAGTAATTGCAAGTTCCATTATGTTCTGTTGGAATGCTGTCTCTCTTCTTATACATAGATTACTAATCATGGCAAATGTTGCAGGCCAGTTATGTGGTAAGTGGATATTTGGTTCGCTCCTCTAAAGTTGTGATGACTTAAAGAATGTTTCACTTGATATAATTATCTATAAATTATTTTCCCTTGCAAAAATATTTCTACAGATGTGTGAAATATGCCATAAACCAGATTTGAAAATTAAGCAGTTTTGCTGCTTGATCAGTTTTGCTGACAATAGTGATGGTGGTGGAAGGGTAATGTAGTTTTTTTAAATTGTGAGAATCGTGTGTTTAATATTGTGTAAGTGTCATGTGTTTCAGGGTAATTTTATGGCCTAATCTGCTTTGTATCTATTACCCCTGCTACTGCTGCCTCTCCTGATTTTAGTTACCAGTTTCAGTCTCCTGAAACTCTCCTGAGTGTCTCTGCATGAGATTTTTCTTGATGGATATGCCTTTTGTTCCAAGGGGGAAATCACTGAATCACTGAAATCATGTCATCACACAAATGCTGATAAAGCAAATTTTACAAACAATGACTGTTATCCCTTTTTAAAATTCTTCTGTTTCCTTTTGCAGATGACATTAAAGTATCTGTAAATGATTTTATTATCAAGGCAACAGCAGTTACTTTGAGGGTAAGCAAATAATTGACTTTAAAAATATGTTGTAATAGTAAACTGCCAAGGAGACAAGAAAAGTATTGTGTGAGTCTGTTTGGAGATATGAATGGAATCACAGTAAAGCTGGTAATTCTGTGTTGCTTATTGTCAAGTTTTTTTAGATTTTCAGGTAAAATTCCCTGTCTATGCTGTTAACTGTAAAAATGAGAACTTCTTAGAAGATCCACATACTGCAGTTTACATCTGCAAATCACAGTAGTTGCTTTGTCAGCAGACTAAAGCCATTGTCAAAGTAATTCATCTAGTCTTAGTTACATCTTATTTCTTTCAGTTATAAACAAACATTTATTTAAGTCTTATCCCAACCTTGTTATTACCTCAGGTGTATTCTGATGGCACATTCAGTGATGTCTGCTTTGAAATAAAAATTCTGCTGGCAACTGCTCTTTGCTAGGAATTCTCATTGCCTGGATTACCTCACAATGATATAAAAACGTTGGAAGGGATGTGAGAGCTGTTTTTCTCATTTGTGAGGATAATTTGAACTATTTAAAAGTTGAGAGAGGAAGTTATGTTTAAGTTGGAGGACTATTCCTATTCCTATGGAGGTGTGGAATTGAGAGAACACTGGACTGGAAAATACGTAACAGATTTCTAGCTGAACGTGTACTAAATGTTAATGTATAATTTTAAGAGATATAGCTTAATGCTAATGTATAATTAATGTATAATTGCAATTTAGACAGGAAATAGGATTCTAGGCATGCTTTAAAATTCAGCATGCTGTGATTTATTTTGTGTGGGAAGTTGCACTGCTTTGAAGCCTTACATGTTGGGCCATCATAAGGTGGTTTCAGTGAAGAAATTTGTAGTAATTTGAGGTTTTTTCCCTAGCAATACCAAACAAACTTCTGTCTGTCCTGCCATTTTTAGTTTCTGGTGCATACATTTCATGCTTTTTGACAAAGTAAGTATAAATAAAATCAGTGCAAGCTAATTTACTTGGTGGATGCCTGTATGTAGCTGTGTGTCTTAAAGGAATTTTTCTTAATAACTGATTGGACTGTTATTCTTCTAACAGCTGTCTCTTTTTTTATTGTGTCTGTGTTTTAGCAAATGCCAGATGTGAATGTGATGTGGGATGGGGAAGTCTGCAGGCGGCTGCAGTCCATTGACATCTCCATTGCCGTGGCAACGGACCGAGGGCTCATTACGCCAATCATCAAAGATGTTGCTGCCAAGGGAATAATGGAAATTGCTGCCTCTGCAAAGGTGGGTCTGAAATGTGCAGCAGGCTGAGGAATAGAGCAGCTGTATGGTTTTCTGTAGCAGAAAATGTGGCGTGACCCAGATACACATCAGTAATAACAAAGGCAGTGGATCTAAAGCAGTTTCAGCTTTAAAAATTCAGTTTAAAAATTTCAGTTTAAAAATTCTTATTAATTTTGCAACTCTCTTCATTTTTAATCAACAATAATATCATGTTATTTAGTGGAATGGTGGCTAGACTGCTTGAAAAATAAACCTGTGCAGACTTTTGCAATTTAATATAATTGTATTCCTTCAATCCTCAAGAGAAGGCTAGTTAATGCTAGTTTCATTAGTGTTTCCAGTCTTGGGATTTGAGATTTTGGTTTTTTTGTGTTTTTTGCCTTTCCCAGAAAATGTCTCACGTCTGCTTTTTTTACTCTCTTTGCAGTTGTATTACGGAACATATTTCTGTCTGCATTTTTTTCAATATGCAGTTCAATTAAGGATATAACATTAAACTCCTCCAACTAATGAGCAGTAGTTTGCATAGACCAGGTGCTGGTCAGAGTGATATGTGGCAGTTATTGCCAGATAAAGAAGTGGCTTTTGGCAGGCAAAAGCAGCATGAATAATGAAATGTCCCAAAACAGGCTTTTTTTTGTCATTTAATGAGTGCTAATCAAAGCGTATGGCATCTGAGGAATGCAATGGAAGGAGATCCTAGGGCATAAAACTGCCCCCAAACTAGACAACACTGCACTTGGTAAATTCTTGCCTTTTGTGTAAAACTACAGAAACCATAATAGTCTGTGTTGACAAAGGAGAACAGCCAAAAAGTTGTAGCAGAAAAAGATGGGTCATACCACAAAAACATTCGTAAATCGGTGTTTTTAAGATTTTTTCCAGTCTTCATGGCTTACTTTGTGCTGAATGTGTTGTGAAAACAATTCCTAGTAGCCATTTGTGGAGGAAGGTCAGCTGAGATTTTTGTGGAGTTAGTGATAGAATGATAAGAAGAAAATCAATGTTCAATATTGTGCTTTCATTAGCATCTCCAATACCTGTAAGTGTGTGGTATTGCAAACCTCTCTTACCACAAATCAGTGTCCTGCAATGGAATGGCAGCTTGTGTTGCATTCAGTGGGGCCATGATAGTGATCATTCCCCTTGCCTTTCAAGTGGAATGTGTGTGACATAGGTGTCCACACCAACATCATTTTGCTTTTCAACTTCACTGAATTCCTGAAATGAATATGTACCTGGCATGCACAAGGGGGAGGCACACACTGCAACTGCAGCTGCTTCTCTGTCAGTCTCCCTGTCATTTGGTGGGCACTTTCTTTGTGTAATTGCTTATATATCCCCTTCTGCTGCATGTTAATTTTGACTTCTTTCCAGGTCATGTGCATCGTGGCACTGTATTTCCATCGTTCAAATAATGCAATTGCACAAATGCATCACGCTTATATTGACCCTATTGTGTGAATGCTGTTCCCATGGCTATTGTGTTCACTAATTATTCAGAGATGAGAAAAAGCTTAAAATAAAGCTCAGTGTATCCTTGTAACTTTGACGTGCTTACTGTGAATTTTAAAGTTTTGTACAGCTCTGTGGTCTTATCTTGGAACATAGTATGAACTTCTTGGGCTGTATTTGAACATTTCTTCTGTTGAATTTTAAAGAAAAGTCTCACAAATGAAATGGAGATCACAGAAGGAGCTGCCTTACAGGCAGCCTTCAAAAGGCTGGGAGTTTAGCTGGGAGAAATACATGCATTCAATCTGGTAGAAAGTTATGAAATGGTACATGTCAGTTTCTTCTAACAAATATGTTAGAATACTGTGAATTTATCTCATCAGTATTTTGCTAGATAATCTAAAACTACCATTGTAAAAACTGGAACAATGTTTTTGAGGTGAGAGAACAGCTTTTATTGAGCAGCAGCTATTGGTGAGAAAATGAAGTTTTGTGTCCTAGTCTCTTTGCTATATCACTGCAGATAAAACAGCAGTGTTGCTGAGGTGCTTCCCTAAATCAAAAAGCAGGTGACTTTTGCTGACTTAATGTCTGTACGGTACTTAAAATATCTTACTGAAATAAAAATAATTAGTCTATTACAACACACTAATTTCTTCTCTTCTCTATGCCTGTTTTCTTCTTTCATCTTTAGGCTCTAGCAAAGAAGGCCAGAGATGGAAAACTGTTACCAGAAGAGTACCAGGGAGGATCTTTTAGGTAAAACTCTAGCAGCATTTAATACATGCAGCTTGGGTTCTGAACTCTACTATCTTCAGCTATTCCATTGACATATAATGCATTGCTTTTAAAATCTTGCTCTGTTTAGGATGAAATTCCATGTGATGATTGTGAGGGTCACACCTAGACTGAGTGTCTTGTATCAGGGGGAAATAATTACCTTGGTACAGGTTCATTTCATCTGTGCTTGGCACTGGTGAGGCCACACCTTGAGTTCTGTGTTTAGTTTTGGTTCCATCCCCACAAGAAAGACATTGAGGTGCTGGAGTGTGTCCAGAGAAGGGCAGTGGAGCTGGTGAAGGGTGCAGAGCACAAATCTTGTGAGGAACAGCTGAGGGAACTGGGATTGTTTAGTCTGGAGAAAAGAAGGCTCAGGGTGGACCATATCACTCTTCACTCTTTCTGCCTGAAAGGAGTGTAGTTGTAGTGAGATGTGGCTTGGTGTCTTCTCCTAGGTAGTAAGCAACACAACAGGAAATGGCCCTCAAGTTGCACCGGGGAAGTTTAGATTTGATATTAGGAAAAAATTCTTCATGAGATGGGTTGTCAGGCATTGCAACAGATTGTCCAGGGGAGTGGTTGAGTTACCATCTCTGGAAGTGTTCAAAAAGCAGGTGGATGTGACACTTAAGGAGCTGGTGTAGTGGTGAACATGGCAGTGGTGCCATTTGATGGTTGGACTGTACCATTTAATCATTTTTCCATTCTTTGCTGTAACTATAACCAGAAAGGAGGAGATGGTGGGCCAGCTTTCTCTATAGACAACTGGTCACAGAAGAGTCCAAGCCTTTCCTAATATACCATTTCACAGGTGGTGACATGGACAGAAATGTTTTCATGTGCCCGAGTGATACCTAGATGCCCAGATTTTATTGCTTAGTGAATACCAGCAGCCATTGTAATTTGCAGTTATGAGGTTCAGTCTAAAAGACATTTGGCTTGGAACAGGGATAGGCAAAATATATTTAAAGACATTGCTTTGCTGGCTTACTTTCTGGCTTCAGTCTGTGCAGTGCAAGAATATATTGCTGTAAAGAAATGGGACTTCTTAAAAGGTGCACTATTTTTAAGTGCAAAAATTCCAAACCCTTGAGAGTCTCAATGTGCTCAACTGAAAACAGTTCAGATGTATTTTTAACTTAATGGCTTTTGCCTTGAAGGGGATAGCAGTTGTTGAACATAGATTATTTCTTGTAGGGAATATGTTATTTCTGATGTTACTGAAACTCTTTCCTGTTTTATTCAGTATCTCCAATCTGGGCATGTTTGGCATCAGTGATTTCACGGCAGTCATAAACCCTCCTCAGGCCTGCATCCTCGCTGTGGGCCGAGCAAGACCAGAGCTCAAGATTGTGGAAGATGAAGAAGGGAATGAGAAACTTGAACAGCATCAACTCATGACAGTGACTCTTTCGAGTGATGGTCGAGTGGTGGATGATGAACTGGCTTCAAAGTTTCTGGAGACCTTGAAAGCCAATATAGAGAATCCAATACGACTGGCCTTAAATTAAACTCAGTGAAGATTGATTCCTGTTTTGACAACATAGATAACTATTATATACTTAGGGTTGTTTTTCTGTATAGAGGAGTAAATAGCTGAAGATGGACAGTTAAAAATATTTAATTTATGATTTAATGTGAAACACTCATGATTTTAGTCTTCTGAAATAACCAGGTTTCGTACTGTAAAGCTAAAAGACCTTAAAGTTAACATACCACATTTCTTTAAACACATAGTACCAATGGCACATGTTTGCATAGGAAAGTCAATCTCATCTGTAAAAAAGCCTCAATAAAACTTTATGAAATATAAAAGGGAATAATAGAATAATTTGGATTGGAAGGCACCTTTAAAGGTCATCTTGTTCAGCTTCTTCTGCAATGATCAAGGACCTCTTCTGAGCTGCACCCACCCTGACCCTTGAATGTTTCCAGAGATGGGGGATCTGCCTCTCTGGGCAACCTGTTCTGTCTTTTACCACCCTCACTGTAAAAATCTTACTTATATCTGGTTTGAATATACTCACTTTCAGTTTGAAACCATCACCCCTTCTCCTATTGCAACAGGTCCTGCTAAAAAGTTGGTTCCAATCTTTCTTAAAAGCCTCCTTTAAGTATTGAAAAAACCAGAACTTAATTGTGCAAGCAGTGTTCTCATAGAGGTCCCAGTATGAAACGTCAAATTTTGCACACTGAATAGTTGCTGATTAATGCTGTTCTTTGCATGAATGGAATGTAGATGTAAGTAGAAAGTGTTTCATCATCAGTGTATATTGAAATGTAACTCAGAGGCTCAACTGCAGTGGCCTGAACTTTAAATTAACAGAGTTAAATTGGTATCTTTCTTACAAATAAATATAGAACCACATATTGCATGTAGATGTTATGAAATAACTGTGTTTACAGGACCTCATGAGAATATAAATTGTCAATAGAATTATGGGAGCTTGTTCTGGTTTGTGCAACTGCTTTTTTCTAATGATATGTAGGAATTAATTATGGCAGCAGCTCATCAAGTAAACAGCTACTTTTAAGACAACCTTTATTAACACTGAGGTGAGAGTTTTTCCTAAATGAGTTTTCTTTTTTAGCTTCTTCTGATATCATAAATTTCACAAATTATTATTCTGAGTGTGGGGAGAGATTTTGATTATCAGATATAGCGTACTGTGCAGGAATGGACATAGCTGTTTTGCATTTCCAAGAGTTTCTTACTGATAAACCATATTAAAGATTGATTCTTGAGGATTAATTTGCAGTTTGAAATGGTTGACTTCCAATTTCTCCAAAGCTGTTTGTCAACCTCATATTGCCATGGAAAAAAAAAAGACTAATTTCTATATTGTCCTTAATGTACAAGAAGCTCTCATTATTTGCTGAATATGCTCTGTCCAGGAGATTTTTCAGGAAAATGATAAATCTGATTTCCTGCTTTTCACTTGTGCTCGTGTTGCTGCGGTGGTGCTGTGTTCCACAGCATTCCTGTGTGGTGCTCCAGCAGGTGAGGGCTGCATGGCTGCTCTGTGCTGCTGCAGTTCTGCATGCGCTGCCATCCCCTCTTGCGAGCCAGTGCTTTTCCTGCGCCCTCAGAGCCACTGGAAGGCGCTGTTGCATGTAAGGATGGGATGGGATGGGATGGGATGGGATGTGTGTCCCAGCTCACCGTGTGAGTGCTCACATCCATTGTGCTGTCCCAGCGGGCAAGGCAGCCTCTCCAGGTGAAACAAACCTTTGGAGCTTTGGAACTGGGCAAGGCTGATACAAGCTGGAATCACAGTATCTTTACACCTGCTTGCTTCGGCAGCATTGTTATTTGAAGCGGATATAACTTGTCAGTCATCAGCCTGCAGAGGAAATGTGTGGAATTCAGACGTGTGTTAGCAGTCAGGTCTCTTTAACTCAGAGGAAATGTACCTTTTGGCAACATCCACCACTTCAGCAGGAGTGAGACAACAAATACCTGCCCATATAGATTAAATATTCAGTATCTTCTTGATGATTTGGGATAGGAACAACAGGTAAATTGCCAGAAAGTGAACAATTGGTAATGGGTATGCTTGCTTTTGAAGCAAGTTTTTCTGAAAGTAAAATATTCACAGATGAAAAATTTAGCTTTCAGTGTTTTATTCTTTCAAATGTCTTCTGACAGCCTATTCTTTACATACCAAAGCAAGAAATGCAATGAAGACATCTACTTTTTTGAGTAATTTTTTAAAAAACATAAAAATTGAGTATACTAATATGTGCTGTGGATGTGTGCCTTTAAGATACTTACTGTCTTTGTGTCATTTCGCATTGCAGGAGGCATGATTAGGAAAAAAATAAAAAGGCAGCTATTTTGGAGTTTGTGATTGTTGGCAAATCTTGAATTGCATGTCACACTTTAATCCCTAATTGTAGTGTCAGTATATTTGACTTTTGGGGATTTTAAAAATTTTTCCTGCAATCTACTCCTTATGAAATAAAATACCTGTAATTTATCTTCCTGCTTGATGCTGTGTCCTGCACCTCAGGATACAGTTGGCCTTTTTGGATGCCAGGGCACACTGCTGACTCTCATGCAGTCATGTTCTACCCTGTTTGTCCCTAAAATGTTGAAGGCATAGAAAGCAGATTCCTCTAACCCAGTATAGCAGTTATATCCATAATAAACAGGAAAAAACCTGATAAGCTGAAAGTGTCTTTCAGCATGTTCTTTAGTTGAGCATAAGGTTTGAACTTTAAACTTGGGATTTCTTTCTCTGTAGTCATGCTTGAGTGGAGCAGGAGGATGTTCATGGTAGCCTGGTAGAGATGTGTAGAAACATGTCCAAGAAACAAAAAGGATTTGGGTGAAATTATGTGTTGGTTAAACTGGAGTGAAAATCACTTACAGGAAGCTTGATAGGCTACTTTGCATGTTTACTTTACCAAATCTACATCTTTCATCTTTATCTGTGAAAAACTATCGCTGTTTGCTTGCACTCAGTTTGTGCTCCTTTGCTTTTACGTCAATTTTGTTTCAACTTGTAGGTGTAATGGTACACAATTATTCAGATACAATAACCATACTGTTCTTCCCTTTCTCCATTATAATGGCCCTACCTGTCAAGTTAAACATTTATGTCATTATGAGAAAATAACTAGCTGGCAAATGACAGACATTTCTGTTTGTTTGGTACCTGTAGTAAGGAAAATGATTCATGCTATGTTAATGAATGCCACTCTTTATCTCCTTTAAACAAGACAAGATTCCCTTTTATACTCTAGGAAGTTTTTCTCGTGGCTTAGACCTAGACAAGAAGAAAGGGCAGCTGTGGACATTTTTATTTCTACTCACTGTTGTATGAAGGATGAAGGGAATTGTTAGAGCAGCAGATCTCTCTTGCAGTTTCATGATTTTTGCATTGTCTATGTGATGTGCATTACAACACACTATTCACTTTGCAGGGATCCGAGCAATTGAAACATACTCCTCATTGACCTAGCTATCAATTTATTCCTGTTTTAAGTTGCCTATTTTAAGAAATAACTGTTTCATTTTGCAGCTTTGGTACACTTTTAATTTCTTCTGTGTCAAATAAATTATAAGGTTACATATCCGAGGAGGCCATTTGCTTGTGCAGATGCTTATACTTGCTGTGTCATGTCCCAGTCTGCATTAGCAGCATGCACTGACTTTGGGGAGGTTTTGGCAGACAGCAACATGCTGTTTCCTCCTCCTTGGCTGGAGAATAGGAACTACCACAGATCTCTAGGTTGATCAGGAAAAGAACTCTTCTTAAACTCTTCTGAAGTTTGAAACTTTTGGCTTACAGTGTAAATTTCAAGCTCATTCTAGGATACTAGGAAAGAATTCTACAGCACCTTTACTATTCCTTTAAAGTACAGACAATGCACAGATTCAAATGAAAGTAACATTCAAATTTCACACCCCCTCCCACCCTACCCCCAAGAGTATTTAGAGAGAGAACTAATTTGCAGTTATTTTGTAGTCAATTCAGAAGTTAATTGGTTGCGCCCAGGGAAATTCATCAGATGTTTTAACACCTTGCATTTCCTTGTTGACAAATATAGAGGAATTACAGCTTTTTCAGGTAGGTTTGGAGCCTTTCCTCTGTGCATTCGTATTTTGAACCTACTATGACTATCACAGTCTTCAAAGCAGGTGGCATCTTACTCAGGCTCGTAACAAGGGCTAATGATTCTGAGTGACTCCCAGGCTGGAGCAGAAGAAACATTTCTGGATATGCAAAGTTGTCTGAAACAGTGCTCTAAGGTACCTCCTTGGCTGCTATCCATATGTATTTGTATGCTCTTTGACAGCTCCAGACAGAGGCCACAAACAGAGGGTCGAGGCCCTCTTACTAAAGTGGATAATACTCATAGAAGAGGAGTGATTATTGAAATTTACCTGTCTCAAATATTATTCACATGGCTTAAATTTTAAGTGTAGTTGAGCTGAGAGTGGCATTTTAGCCAAAGACTACATTTAAACAGTTGCAGGATGGTATCTTTAATTTTGAAGACAATTCCTACTGTGGAGGGTAGAAGAGATGAAAGAAAGTCAAAGGAGTCTTTTCCACCTGTGCTTGAACAGCATTCTTTGTGTAGCATTATCTCTATTGTATTCATTATCAAGGAGTGCCTGGATTTCTTTAAGCCATAAAGTATAAGCAGATGATCTCTGACTAGGTAATTGTCTAGGCAAACTCTGAAGGAAATAATTCTTCAAAACTTCAATATTCCATAATGCATTTAGAAAGGGAATTTTACTTCTTGGACCTCCTTTTAAAGGAAATGCATAATTCCTGTGTATGGGCCTACATACAATCTCTCTATCTCTGCTGCTTTTTCAACCGTGTTTGTTAAAGCCTTGCAGATTTTGGCTACAGGGTGAACAGGGGTAGGCTCCTGGATTCCCCTGCTGAGACTTCAACATTTCTGCTTTAATGTTCGTGTTTCGATGTGTGTGTGTACAGGCACAACACTGGGGGAGGCCTGAGAGAAACCTGCCCTGATTACATTTGAAGAGAGTAATTGCACCATCGCATCTGTTGCTCAAACACCAGTGATGAGACAGGTGCAATGATAGCTGGGAGCAAATCCTCTTGGCTAAGAGAGACACCCTGAAGAATCTGTGAAGCAATCTTTGGGTGAGAAAGCAGCCTTCCCTTGTACCTACCTCATCACAGTATTTTGAGGCTGTGGAGGGAGGAAGAATTGTCTTGTGTGAGAATAATTTGTCCAATGCACTTGAAGAGGTTTTAAACTTTTTTTTTGTTGTTGTTAAATAATAAAATGACAACTAACCAAGTAAAACCTGCAATTGTTGCAGAGTACTTAACTTATAGATAAATCTAACAGTCTGGAAAACATATGGTATTGGGACTGATTTAGGCATAGACTAATAATTTCTCTCTCATTATTTTTCTCTGTGCTTTTCTCAGCGTGAGCCTGTTTAATTTTTAAGCTGTCTAATATGGTGATTGTCCTCTTGTGGATGTGCACAGCTCATACATACATCTCAGTAGTGTGTAGATTTAAATCGAACTAGTCCTGGATGGTAATTGACAATTTACTTTTAATTCAGAATTGTGGCATCAATGTCACACAAAATGCCATCTCTAAAATAACAACAAGGAAAATAAACAAAAACCCAACCAAGCAACCAAAACGCCCCTCCTGAGCAACTATAATGCTCCACTGAGACAAGAGTTTGCCTAACTAGTGGCAGAAAGTGACATTTGGACAGGAAAACAGTAACTCTGGAGAACTCAGTGACGAAAGAACTCTGGATTCTTGCATACCTAAAGACTGGGAGTGTGGGGAGTGTTTGTTTTGGTGGTTTGGGTTTTTTTTCAGTTTTAGATTAATTATATACAGAAAAATGTGGCTTTGTTATAAGTGACAATTTTTTTCCCCATAGCAACCACAAGTTCTAATTAAAAGTTCTAGAATACATTCTTTTGACTCTGGAAGTTTTAGGAGTTTCTTCTGAAGTTCTTGTGGTATTAAAAATAATTGTTTTCATGTGGTTTGCCTTTTTTTTTTTTGTGGTAATTTAGAACGCTTGGCTGGAGTTTCATAAGTGAAGAACAGATTAAACAGCCATAGATTGCAATTTTCTTTGCTTGAAGTATACAACTGCTAGGTAACTTTCCTGGAGTAGGTGCCACTGTCACCAACAGTAGGAGATATAAAGATGGCCTTTTTGTAGGCTCTCAGCCATGTGAGAATAATATCTAATTTTTTTTCTTGCTGAATTTCCTTTTTTTTCCCAGATAAAATTAATTTCAATGCACTCACTGAAAGAGTTAGTGACCTAGTTAACCAAAACATTTATAAACACAGTGATGATTTTACAAAATTTTGAATTATATCTATGCATAAAAATGTTGTCATTAGAATTCTGAAGGACCAAAAGATGTTCAATTGGACGAGTTTTGTTTCAGATGTAGATTTATGAAAATAATAATGTGTATGCATAAAGATCATTTTAGTTCTGATCACCACTTTTAAAGTAAGAGGTCATTTAGTAAGAGGTCATCTATGTGCCAGCTGTTTAAATAATTTGAGGAATTTCTTATCTGGCAATGTGTAATCAGTTTTTACAATCCCAGAAAACCTTGACTCACCTCACCATGAATTCCTAACAATTTGTGTTATGTCTGAAATCTTTATACAAGCAGACCTTTTTACAATGGAGGCATATTTGGACTTGAAAGAAACCTTCAACATTTTTTGAAGCCTTTGAGGAGTCAACTTTCTCAGAAAGAGGTAAAATTTTTATGGATTTCTGTCTATCCTTCTCATAGTGGCTGTTTCCTTGCTAATATACAAAGAGAATAGAGATTTCTGAAATAAAAATAGTGCTGGGACTGTCTACAGAGGTGCTGAGAGACTGAAAATATTAAAATAGCAGCTCGAACTACATCTTAAAGGCTGCCTTTGGCTTCCAGTGATAATATGAAATATCAGTAAGCCTTTTGTGCTCATGTGTCTCAGGTCTCCTGGGGCTGCCTCACCTCTTTCAAGTAATCAGACTGTGAGAAGACATAGAAAACTGACCACACAGCAGAAAGCTGAAGCATCTCTCAAACGTTTGCTTGCAGTCCTGGCTAAACAGGGAGGTTCCAGCTGGCTGGAATTCAGCAAAAGTGCCATCCATCTACAAAAAGGGGTTGGAAGAAGGATCCAGGGAACTGCAGGTCTGTCAGCCTGGCCTCAGTGCCAGGGAAGGTCATGGAGCAGATTGTCCTGAGTGTGATCACACAGCTCCTGCAGGGCAACCAGGGGATCAGGCCCAGCAAGGGGCTGGAAAGGGAGGCACTGCTTGACCGGCCTGATCTTCTATTACAAGATGACCTGTTTAGTGGATGAGGGAAAGGCTGTAGATGTTGTCTACCTTGACTTTAGTAAAGCCTTTGACAGCATTTCCTGCAGGATCCTCCTGGAGAAGCTGGCTGCTCATGGCTTGGATAGGATTTTACTGGATGCTGGGCCTGGAGATGGTGGTGACTGGAGTTACATCTGTGCTCTCAAGCATTAGAACAGACTGCCTAGGGAAATGATTGAGTTGCCATCCCTGGAGGTATTAAAAGACATGTAGATGTGGCACTTAGGGACATGGTTTAGTGCTGGACTGGGCAGGGGTAGATTTACATTTGGACTTCATGATTTTGAGGATCTTTTCCAACTAAATGGTTCTGTGATCTAGTTCAGCTACTTGGGGACATTTTAAAGGTTCCAGAAATTAGAGTGAGAGAGATTTTACCAGAAAGCTAGATTTATGTTTTCCTTGTGCTGATTTCAACAGTACCCCTATACTGTATCTTAAATAATAACAATTTCTCCACCACCATAAATATGAAGTCTGGGTGTTCCTGATGTTGAGCTCATTCTGTTTGTGACTGAGATACTGTAGAGGCACTTGGTTCATGTTTGTTAGATGTAGGTCTTGAAATCTCAGCCAGTTTGTGAATCTTATAGCAAAAACCCCCACAGCCCTGCTGCCTCCTTCCCGGTAAGCCCAGGCTGCTGTCCCTTCTCAGCAGCACTCTCTTGTTAGGTGCACTTCCCGCTGGCTCTGGATGATCCTTGCTTGTGCTGTTTCTCCCTGAAGCTATCTCCTGTACTTACCGGCACTATAACAGAAACTGGTTGATATTTATCTTCACAGCTCTGCAAAAGGAGTAAAGCAATGGCTGTAAGTAAGAACTGGTAACTATTTTCTATATATGTATATGTGTGTGTGTGCTGTTGTATTCATTTGCCTAGCCAGAAAACTCTTTGAATGGTTTGTTTTGAGCTAAGTACTGAAAGCCTGTTAGGGAGAAATATTAAGATTACTTTATTTCCTCCTTTGTAAACTGTTCATGTAATCCAGCAGGATTTGCCACTCCTTCAAAAGAATTCCTTTGTCTATCCATAAACTGGTTTAATTCTTTTAGATGCACTAAAGCAGGACTGATTAATAAGAGAATGTGTTTTACATTTAGAGCAGGGTACCTCTGACTGTTGCCAAATTACTTTGTTAGAGACTGTTCACTGACCGATATATAAAATGCATTGTTGAAGCTAGCGTGGTATATAATTTTCTTCTACTGTTTTAATTTTTTCTTTACCCCTCAAGCCTTGTTGTGATTGCAGTGGCCCTTTAATCTGGTTTTAAAAAAAGAAGAAAAGCTACAGGAATAGGGGACAATTGTTGCTTTTCAGCAGTGGCAGCTGGAGACCAGGTGGGATGTCTAAAGCTGTGTAAAATAACACAGAGGCTTGCATGTAAACAACAAACTCATTGCTGAGATACATCACTAAGCACAGAGAAAAACCACTGTTAGATTTGGACTTGCCATTCCTTGTTTCCCTAGAGAATAAACTTGAATGATTTTTTTAATGGAATGTTCATTTTTTTTGACAGGACCTTTGTATCTTCACTGTAAAAGGTAAGAAGTCATTTTGAATGCTATTCTCAACTGGATAACAAAGCATTTACTGGAAAACAGCTTGATTTTATTATTGTTCTTTTAGGTTTCAGATATTTCGCAGCAGTGCACTGAATTTCAATGGAATAGAAACAGGAGACACTTTTGTCTTCACTTTTGATTAAATCTCATCCCATCTTCAGCATCAACTACTGTTACCTTTAACTTGGAGATTTGGATCATGACTTGAAGAAGAGGAAAGTTCTGTCTAGTAAGTCCTGGCACAAAACTAACTGTATGCTGATGACTGTTGCATTTTAATTTTAGATTAAAACTCAGGAAACTCCAAGCTGCAAATGTAGTATCACCCCAAATTTCCAAGGACTGCCTGCTCACCAGGTACTTACCAGATGATTTACCAATGCATATGAAAGAAAACACAGAAATTTTTGAAAATCAGGAACTGAAAAACATGTAACTGCTACTAAAACTGTACAAGGCATGTGGAAACAGTAAATTAGAATTGTGCTCTGATTTCATGTTGAACACATTCAGCCAAGAAGACAATCGTCTTCTTTATTGAGTATTTAGAGTAGAAATAACAGAATTAAATACTTATCCTCAGTATAAGTATTTATTGCATAGTAAATTTATATGAAATATAGTTACTTCTTCTGTATTTTTTTTATTTTCTTAAATGAAAAAGCCCTCAACCTAGACATAAAAAAGACAAAAATCTCACTAAAATTATACAGAGTTTTTGCAGCATACATCACTTTCCAAAACCTAAGGATAATTAGCTAGGCATCTCTTAAATGCTTGCATGTACACAGTGAAACGTTTCTTTAGTGAATAGTAGGGTGACACTGGGGCAGGGGAACAGCAGGGGAGGAAAGCAAGAGATGCATGTACATGTTGGTGCTGATTGCAACACACCAGCTTTGTTGTCTTAAACCAAGAACATCATCAAACCAATGCCTTTGATCTTAAACACCAAAGCAAATTAATTGCTATAAAATGCCACTCAATGGATTTTTTTCCCCACTACCATTCCAGCTGATTATTTGAAATAAGAATTAACAATTAATTAACATTATTGTAATTCAAAGTTAGGTAATTAAGTCTGTAATTAGGTCTGATTTTTAGAACAAAGAATGCAATTCTGACTGTATTCCAAGGAAGATAAATTGTCTGGAGGGGGAGTACCTGCTGGCAATTGAGATAGAAGATTCTGGAAGGAGACTATGCTAAGAGGGTTATGGATTTCCAAGGAAACATATGCCAGAAACTAAAGATGAATACCAAAAATGGAGGTGCAGGTGACCTGCCTCCACTGTAGGAAGTACAGTAGGTCTGGGGAACCAAGGAAAATGTTTGCTTTAGTGTTGTTTGCTGTCCACTTGCATATTTCCCATGAGAACACTGTGCTTCAAACATTTCCTGCCTTTACCTTCTCCAGCCGTGTTATTCAGTTCTGGCATTTCAGAGTGTCAAGTCTGTTAGTCAGATACCAACACCTTGTATGGCAGATTCTTTTATAAAATTGCTCTTGCTCTTTAGCTGGAAGAAAACATAATCTGGATTTTACACAGGAGACAATCTTTTCAGAATTATTAACAGTAGGGTGGGTACTTGTGAAGGAAAGAGTTTCTTTCTCTATAATAGTTAAATGCATGTAATTGTGTGTCATTCCTAAGGTAGAGTGATTCACCTCCAGTGGGGGTATCATTCATTCTTTCTGGAACTTTGGGAATGGTTGTAACTTTCCAGGCTGTATTTCGACAGTGCTTTGCTTATCATTAATCTGCCAGAATTTTAAGCAGGCATACCCTCATGTTCTGATGTTAAAATATTCTTTAGCACCTATTTCACCAAACAAGTTCAGTTTAATTTACTGCAAAGTAAGCTTTTTTTTCTGGAATGCACAAAAGGGTGTGGAAAACTGTCTAAATATGCCTGCACTGGGGAGAGAAAACAGAATGACACAGGAGGAAGAGAATTGCTGATACCTAAGACTGTTTAAAAAAAATCCACATCCTAACTTGCTATATTGCCTTATAACAGCTGGAGTGATGCAGAGAAGGATGTCTAGAAAATGAGTCATTTGCAATTAAGTATTGGACATAGATACATCACTCATAAGTTTTCAAGTTCTGCTATGGAGAGAAAGAAACAAGAATCAAGGCCTGTAATACAACTGTCCCCTAGATCTGGAAGATACTTGGTTCTTGGTGTGATCTGAATTTTCCAAAGGTTTTTTTTTAATATTCAACTCATAAGAGAATAAAACATTTACTATCTTAAGCTTTAAGAATGTCAGGGTTTCCATCCTTGACATTTACATCCACTGCCAAACCACCAAAGTAACTGTTATCCTTAAAACAGCAGATTAATTTCTGTGGCAGTAAATAAGCTAAGGAAAAGACAGCAGTGTATTAGAGAGAGAGTCAACACTGCTATATTGTCTCAAGAAAAATTCCAATGTGCTTCATAAATAATATGCTCCATTTCTAATGTTTACTGCAGTGCTATTGCATCTCACTGATTCATTATTTGCTGTCTGTTCCTGAGAAAGAAAAGTGCTGTCATTGCTCTTTTGTCTCAGCAGCAGAATTGTCATAACATGCCAATGTGTTTCTAACAGCACAAATGCGCTGTGACCTGTGAACACCGGGCTCCTCTCTGCAGTTTTCATGGACTCCAGAAAGAGCAGAAGCTTTGCTATGCTGGGTAAACCTGTGGTGGTCAACCACGGCATTGTGACTGATGACTGCAACTAAAACAAGGCAAGAGCTATCAACTCAATCTTCCATTCAGGGGTCATCATAGCCACAACAAGGGGCACATTTCTGCTGAATGCAACAGAGAATGGTTCTTTGCTAGTTAATGTTTTGTTTGTATGGAAGTAGCCATAAGGCCTTTGTTTGCAGATTGCTTTGCAGAATCTACCTGTCCTACCTGTTGCTAGCCCTTCCAGTCCTAGCAAGCTGTGTGTACCCACTGTTCCATTTTCCAGACTGCCTCAACTTCTTTTCTCATATCTCTTTCCTTACCTTCTTCCCTTGAGGCAGTTTTCCTCCTTTGCTCTGTTTTGGCATCTGTAAGTATTTTGCTGGATGGGTCTTATGCTTATGTGATGACACAGTACCTCCACAGGAACCACAGTAAATCATAAATGCAATATTACTGAAACCCTTAGAGGGCTTCAACAAAAGACATCATCTTTATAAATTTGTGCAGAAGAGAAGTCTTAAAAATCCCACCCTTTTCAGAGTGCTTAAATGAATTTCTGAGGGCGTACACTGCCTTGCAACAGCCTCATGTTCACCAAGAAGTCGGAGAAAACATGCAGAAAATAATCCTGTTGAGCATGTCACTTGCAGCAAAGTCCTTACCTGGAGAAATAGCTCCAGAATGATTTAAATTCCTCGTGAAGCTTCTCAGACTGCAGAAAGTAATTTATTAATAAAAGCAGATTACAGACATTGGACCCTGGCTGTTGTTAGCTTATCTCCTGGAACAGACCCTTTGGATGTACATAAATGTACATATTTTTAATTATGGATTTTCAAATAAAAATGTGAAAATGGCAGTCCCAAAGGTGAGGCCTACATTCTCCTTCTCTTAAGCCCCTTAGCAGATGCAAGATGAGCAAGTGTTTTCAGCTTGCTGTGGATGCAGCTTCCTTGACAAAGGGCAAAGGAACCCTACGGCACCTTCAGGTGTTCTCCTACCCAGCCGACCATGCAAGTCTGTGGCTGTAGTTTTATGCTCTCTCCACTACCTTCTTCTGACAACTGGGCTTGTTTGCAGGACTGCAAAACTCTTTTCCCTCAAAGCTCTTTTTTCCCAATGCTGATCCAGAGAATGGTTAGCAGCCTTCCACTGTGTTGCAGCTTGCCCATGGTGCAGTCAAAAGCTTGATGCAATGATCTGCTGTGCTGCCAGTTCTAGGGTTTATCCAAGCCTGTGGCTGACCTTCCCCTACAGCAATCTAGATCACTATTCTGTCTGTGCCTCCCAGTCTCTGAGCACAGAGGTAAATTAAGTTATCTCTGTGGACTCTTCTGAGTACAGAAATACACAGGTGCAGCTCGCTACAACAGGAGTTCCAGCCACTTATTTTGGTCTCGCAATTTAGTCTGGGACATAACTGTTCACCTCTGCATCCTGTTCTCTGTAGTGTGGTATGACAGATGAGCTAAAGTAAAAGAGGAACAAGACACATGAGGAATCTATTCAGAGATATACATAGAGGTGGGGAGAGGGAGGGAATTTTCCAGTGATTACAGCCTGGCTCATGAGACTTAATTATCCAAAACAGTCTGATAATTAATGAAATTTGTTTGCATATCTAACTCCCCTGATTAGTTCTGAGGAGGTGTGTGTCTTTCTTTCCACTTCAGGGAATTTCTTGTGTAAGTTTCTTCCGAAGGTGACAAATACTGTATTTCCCTCAGTGCAGCAGGCTCTGAGAAACAAACCCTGAGAATCAAGCTCTGTGTTCAGCAACTGAATTTTCCATGTCATACTGTTCGATAGTTTCATCTGCTACAGAAGTTTCTTTCTCCTTTTCAATACACACCCTTTACAAGTTATTAGCTCACACTTCAGCCCAGTATCTTTAAAGTACAGCTTTTTCAGAGTAACCTATTCAGCTGTGACACCTCTTTCCATCATTTATCTATTCAAATCTCTGGCATTGTATAAGAAAAGACAGAATTATCACAACCATTAGTTTAAATGACAAAACCTCTTTGGAACACCAACCTTTTTGTCCAAAACGTAATTGTATTGTCATCTAGATTTGGGTTTGTTTTTAAACAGATCAGCAAATTGTAGTGTTCATGCATGGTGATCTAGACTATAAATTGTTCAGTACACAGAGCAAGTAATCTCCTTACAGCACCAAACTCTACAGGTCGATTAGTATGAGATCTCTAGTAAAGTAATTTTTAAGACCTTCTATTTTGGTGTTTGTTTTGATGATCTAAACACATTTCTAGAGACTTAATTGAAGATTTTTTTTTTCCCATCTGAAAGTAAAAGTCTCAGCCTAGCATGGCAAATTGAATGAAATCAAGAAGAAGAAAAGTAGAACGTTAATAGTTCCTCTTTATGCTTGTCACGTCTCCTTTGAAAGTAACTATTTGAAATGTTGACTGCAGCCCTGTATTAACATGGGGACAGAAATAGAGATGAGTTAATCCTCCCACTGACTTCATGTCATGCTGGACTAACTGCATTTTAACAAACAGAAGTCATATTTTCAGGATGAAATGTGCTGCTGCAGTTCACCTACTTTCCAGACATGGGCATTTCTAATTCAGACAATGCAACATTTGCTGCTGTCTGTGTGCTTGTGTGTTGTGTTTTCTGCTGCCTTAATAGAACTATGGGATCATAATCAGGAGAGCACACCTGAAATTGCTACTAATTGTGGATATAGAAGAAAACAGAGTATTTCATGAAAGCTGACAAAGCTCAGAAAGGCATTTTTTTTCTTTCTCAAAGGCATAAAGAGGAAGGATTGACTCCTCATGAGAACAGGATGTAACGCTCCTCAGACTGGGATCAGAGGTGCATGCAAGGAGGCTTCTCATTCCAATGAAATCTTGTGGAGTAAATGTTAGCTACACATGAGGGAAGAATACAGTTTTTTGTCATGTTTTTGTTATGATTGTAATGGTCTTGCCTGGTGAACTTTGAATGCAGAGGTTGATATTTGCTTGCCATCCAGCATCTGAACATTATGAAAGGGTGAATAAGACACTCTTGACTTTCAGCACTCTGCTTTACAGATTTTGAGAGAATGTGTGCTTCCAAACAAGGCAGTCAATTCACTGTTCCTTTCAGAAGGAAGAGACTTTGGTACACACTCTCATAAGAGATTTTCCCACATATATTTTGGACACAGCTGTCCCAGTACTAACAATTATATTCCTAATTCATGCCCTAGGATTTCTTAGTCTCTTGGGTTGTCAAAACTACTGAAAATCTTGGAAGCTAATGAGAGAAGTCTCAGATAAAAAAGAAACATCTGGACATTAAGTATCCTGCAATACATGGACAATTGGGCTAGAAGTCACTCTGGTTATTTAAGGCAGAATCATAGAGACCAGTAGAGAAGTGATTCTTAAATCTGGTCTTTTTTCTGTGCTTGGAATTCTACCTTAGTCATTCCTTGAGGTATATGAAAACTAGAAATTCCTGATTAGAAACCCCCTTCTGGAGGTCAGAGGCCCATTTGCCCTTTCAGTCAGGATTCTGGCTCAGTGGGCTGGAGTTTTTAGCATGCATTCCTCTGAAGGGAAACCTGATATAGATTTGCTCAGGAGTAAGCCTATGCCTTATATAATTATTACTTCCTCTAAATAAAAATTACCTTACTGCTCAGTTTTGGCTGAACAGTAAAATCAATATTACCCATCAGTGGTGAGGAATCTGATCACACTTTCAACTCTCATGATCTTGATGAATTTTGTAATTGCCCTTTCTGAGCATATTCAGTAGTGGGAACCAAAATCATTTTAAGGACACATGCCATAGGTCTAATCTCTCTCAAAGCTGAAATTAGATTGTTGGCAGTTGTAGCCTTCAGCTGAGACCTCCCTGAATCCTTCCTGGTTTGTGTGAGTCTGTTTTGGTCTGGTTCTTTGTAGGCACACATTTCTTGGGTTTACTGTCTAACGCTGAATCAGTGTTCTGTCATTTCAGGTCCTAGAGAAAAGAAGAGCCAAACATTTATCAGAGAAAACTGACATAACTCTTCTGCCTGCAGCCTGGTTTTCAGTGGGAAGTGATGTCTCCTGCAAAAGAAAAGATATTTACACCTATCTTCTTTCTTTCAGTCATAATACTTGATAGGAGAAAGTGGAAGTGTTGTCTTCTAAGTGATTGACACCACTTTCTACAGGTGTTCCTTTATTAAATGCAGCATCAGAGAAGTAAACATTTGAAAGTGCCAAAGGAATTGCAGCACACTGTGGCTTCACTATCAGCCTGTCTGGGTGGAATAATCCCGGCCAAAGATGACGTGTGTGTGTGTCAGTGAAGGAATTTGTCAAATACTGAGTGTGGTGGTTCACAACAAGTGAAGCCAAGGGAAGCCTTGGATTGTGAGGAGCTAGACTGAGATAATAGCAAAGCTTGCGTGCATGGGTTACATGAGGATGATTATCCCCCTGCCACGAGGTTTTCCATGATTATTCTGCATAGCTACAGTCCACGCAAACGTTGTCCTGCTATAGCAACATGACTCATTTGTTCTTTTAAAGGCATTTTTATTACATCAGGGAGACAATTTTTGGAAATCTGATAATTTTCACTGAGTCATTTAACTGTCTTGTCTTTTCCAGATGTGTCTGGTTATCTTCTGAGTAAGCTTGGAGAATGTGAGGCTGAAGGACTATTGTTGGGATCTGTCTGTCTACTGGCAGAAAATACCCTGAGTAAATACCTGGTTTGTATGACGTGCTGGTATTATTCACGCACATACTAACTAGGAAAGAGAACAATTTAGCAAACCAGTAAATTTTTTTGGTGTTTGGTTTGTTTTTTTTAAAGTAAATTGATGAATGCCCTTTAAGAAAGAGAGAACTCCTCTTTCTCAACGGATTTTTCCAGGTTGTTTGTGCTTGGAAAAATAATTTTTAAATTGGTATAGAATAACTCCATGACAGAAGTCCAAGTACCTATTTGTGTTATAGGAACTACACTTTATGAAAAAGCAACTTTGTATCACAACAGATAAATCATAGATAGTAAGCTTTGAAGAACTTTAAATGTGGATATGATAAAAATATGAGGTTGTCTATTATCACACTGCCTATTTCAAAATTATTTTCATTCAAGGGTATTTTCTCTGAATTTTTGGGATGTTCCTGACTAAAGTTCTTACCTGATGTCATCAGAAGAATTTAGTTTTATATCTATGTATGTATCATTTTATTGGAGAAGTTTATAATAGAAAGTTATCTGTATGAAAGCACATTGATGTGTGTGCTGTTTAACAGAAAAGACAGATTTTCTTGTTTATGAAACATTAAGCCTGCAGTAGTCATTTGGTATATATCAGAGTAAACACACGGATAAACAAATCCCACCGGGTAAATTGAAAACAATCCTGCCTGCATGCTGCCCTTATGATTTGTGTGTAAATGGACAATGATAGACCTTTGTCACTGGAAAATATAAAAATTAGAGTGAGGCAAGGCTAAGTTTATTTTTTTTTAAGTATTTTCTTAAATTGCTATAAGGAGAATATAGGCACCGATTTTTAAATACTGTTGTTGCTTTGTTGTTTCATTGACAGCTATTCTGCAATAAAAACTTTCGTGTGCTGAAGAAGAATTCAGGCAGTTCTTGTTGTAATTCTCAGTTTCAGGTAAATCTCAGCCTAAGTACATGTGGAATGGCTCGTGACTGTCTCACAGCTGATAAGAGTTACTGTATGGAAAGGGAACAGCAGGGAATTCCCCAAGCTTGGTGCTTGGTAACATAGAAACGTTGATTCCCTTAATTTAAATTGCTTAAAAGGTGTCTCCTCCATCTCTGGAAAACTGCGTTATGCAAGTTTGGAGCCAGCAGACCACTGCTGTCTCGGGGTGCTCTGATGTGCTGCTGGCACTGTAAACATTCCTATTCCTGAGTGTGCAGCTCCCAAGTAGGAGGCTTGCTCAGCATCACAGCAGGCAGGAGCAGCTGAATTAATAACTGCTCAGCTATTAAGGCTGCTCTCACAGGATCACCATAACCAGCTCCTGAGAAATAACATGCCTCAGCTTGCTGGGTTGCCTTTAGTTTTACTTTCCTGCTTGCAAAGGCAGCTCTTGCTGCAGCAAACAGGAGCATTGGGGTTTAATTTTAATCTCAAAATACACGTGAACTTTTAAATTAAATTATTCTTTCAAACACTTACTTTATTCTATGACCCTTTTAAAAACTTTTTCAACACCCTTTTCTGTTTGCTTTTACACAAAATCAGACAAACCAAACACCTGTGACACCTGGAACAGGAGTTGCAACTGCTAACAGTTATATAGTGCTTGCCTGGCATTTAACTGCAGGTAGGTCAAGATTAAAAATAACAACAGAGAGTTCCTAATTAACACATAGCTGCTGTTTTGGCAACCAGGAACTCTTAAAATGTGAATTCACTGGATAAAGCTCTCTCAAATCTTGTCTCTCCTGTACTCCAACTTTTTACAAAGGACACATCTGCAATTAGTTTTCTGCATTTATTCACATTTGCTTTAAAATGTACTATATGTAGTACCTCCACAGAATTTTGCATGCAAATCATGTAAGATTCGATTTTTCTAGGCATTGATTGATCACATTTAGCTGCACTATTTGAACATAGAGCAATTGAAAGAGCAAAGCATGAGTTAAATCACTCTGGGTTTACTTACAGGAAGGGTACCACCAGTTTTAATCCTGCTGATGCAAGGCAAAAAACAAGCAAGACTACAAGAGGACACACAAAGCACCTGGAAAAAAAAATAGCATAGGGAGTGCAGGTACAAAAATATGTGTATGTCTGGGGGCCGGTTTTGTATCTCTTCAAAGCAAACTTTGTTTTAAAATATTTTGCTGTGGAAAAAGACCAGTTAGGATCTTTAACACTTGAGAAAACAACCACTTGTTTCCTACATGTTTTCTCCTTTTTTCCCATTCAATGCATCACAAACTTGTTTTGGAATTTTTTTTATTTTTTTTAATCATTACGGGAACAGGGCAGAAAGAAGCAATAATTATATAATGCATTACAAAATAAGGTACTGTTGAAACCAGAAAAGCAGCAAAGCAACCTGCTTGTGGTTTATTTCCTGGGTGAGAAAAACAACTTAGGGTGTGACTGGGAAGAGAAGGTTTATGCCATGGAAGTGTAGCAATCACCACCCATGAATAAGGAGCTGTTGAATAATGGACAGTGAAGTTTTGGGGTGCAGATGACTAGCATTGGAACTAATTTCATTCTCTGCATCCTGCCCCTGACTCTGAGAAGTGTTCTACACATATTTTGCCCATCTGGCTGTGCATCTGGTTTTAGCCAGGATTAAATCAGCTGCACACAGAATGCTGATGATTAACTTGCTGTGACTCTACAATGAACATTTCTTTGCATTTAAGAGCAGGACCCAGAATTCTGATCAGATTTCAAGTCATCATGTCCTTCCTCCTTAGATTCTAACATATTTTTGTTGTTTATCTGAAATAAACAGTTGTCAAAACAATATGCTTTCAATTGGTTGCTGTATTTCAGTGACAAATTTATCCTCAAATGTAGCCTGCAGTTAGAGAGAATTGATGAAGATGGACTGCCAAATAAATAGGAATTGTTGTCCATTATAAGTACCCATAAAATAAAGATTGACTAGATATGGCTGTGTAAAAAAACCTGGTAGATGGAGGAAAAGGAAATGGATGTGGTTTGTATTTTACTTGGTAGTTTTAGTGTTGAGATGTGAATTATATAGTATATCTGATATGAATGCCAAACAGCATCCTAAGTTAGTTTACTTCATGCCAGTCAAAAGGTAACAGCAAAATCCTGTGTTTCATTAGCTATAAAATATGAAGGACACTAAAATAAAGTTCAGGTCTTTTAAAGAGACAAAACTGGTGGTGCTTGGAGCATAGTGATCAGGAAATTTTAAAAAAAAGGAAATATTGCTAGAATGGAAGGTAAATCTAATAGGAAAATGAACTTCAATATTAGAAGCTACTATGTTAATTAAATTTCTGATGAATAATGCTGGATTGACAGCTTGGAATACACAGGGATTTTTAATTAAGAAAAGAAATCCTGCTCACTTGAACAGTACTTTAGAAATGGCATTAGATCAGTAGCATTGAGCTGTATAAGTAGAGCAGGTTAATAGGTGGATTGCTTGCTTCTTGGTACTTGAAAGAATATATGTTGCCAGGTCTTCTCTTCCCTATTAGGTTGCCACATTTTGCTCACTTAAGATCTTACATTAGGTGATCCTCTAACTTAATTCCTTCATTCCTTTAAAACTTCAAATTTTTATGTGTGCCCTTCAGGATTTTTGAAAGTCCTTGTATATGTGAATCATAGGAATCTTCACTAGTTCATGTTTTGGGTGGTTGTCACCCACATGCAACTTGATTGATCTGCCTTTAGTGGATGCTAATTAAGGGGAAAAACATTTAAAACACCTGCAGAACCTAGGATTTTCCCAGTTTGCTGTAATTTCCCATTATCAATTTAAGATCATTCTGTTACAATCTGCTGTAGTAACAATCAGCTGATGTGCAATCACATAAAATTTTTATTAATAGTCCACAGAGCCTTCTGTAGTTTCTCTCTCTGTTTCTCTCTTGGCACTTGTGATCTGCTGTCTCTGTCTCCTTGTGACTGCCTAAGATTAAACTTCCTGCTAATTGAATCAGGGCATTTCCCAGTTGATATGAGATGTTGGAACTGGAAAATGTCCACTGTGGAGAAGAAAACCCTCCACAGCGAGGCATGGGTTTATTTTTTTGTCAGGGATTTCCTCCCACTGAGCAGTACAGCAGGAATATGTTTACTGGATTAATTTTTTTAAGAGCCCAGATACTGTGTAAAAATACTGCAGCCGAGGTATTAAAGTGGTATTTTCATTTGAATGGGCCTCTGCTGCTCTGCCCTGCAGTGGTGCCTCACAGCGAAATTGATGTTTGGAGGAGAAAATCACAGCAGAATTTTCTAGGCCTGCTTGGAGATGGGTTTGGGTAGGCAGAGCAATTTTAGCCCCTTAGCAAGAGGCTATACTATTATTTATATATACTTTATACTTTTAGATGGAGGAAATAAGTTTGTTGGTGAGAGCTGCCCCAGCTTGTGAAAGTGGTGTCCATTCAATTCTGTCAGCAGAGGTTCTTAGAGGACACAGCCATTTTGACTGGGATAGGCTCTTTTGCTTAAATGTGAGCTTAGTAAATAACCCAGAAATTCCAGGGAAAATGGGGGATTCTGGGAGTGTTCTTTATTAATCTCTCTCCTTAGTAGTCATATGTGAATATGCACATCTCAATTGCCTAAAACTCATCACTCTCTCTCCCTGTTGCTTATTTCTGGTTTCCCCACTGTCACTGTCTTTAACCTGGCAATAGATGACCCAAGGTGCCCCACTAAGTATCCCGAGAAACCATTTGAAATAACTAGAAAAGGAAACAAGCTAATAATTATAGATATGAAGTTTGAAGAGACCATTAAGACAGTCCCAAAGTCAAATATTCAACAGCAGGAAATAGCAGGAACAGGTTTATCTGTGCTCCATTTTTTTTAGCTTCTTTATACATCTGATTACAATTCTCTTTTTCAATGCATATCACATGCTGCCTTCTCTCCTTACCCTCCCAGGACCCCAGAGATGCTTTCTGCATGACATACACAGTGCTGCTCATTGAACAAGCATCTTTTTCAATATTTTGCTTATGCCCCATTTTTCTATGGTTGGTGTTTAGGGCCGTGTCTGATGACCAAGATGTGCTTTGAGATGACTTGTGCTTTTCTGTAGTGCCTGAATACTTCAAAAGCAGTTTGTCTTCTCAAAGGCTGGCCCCTGAGACAAGCAAGTCTTATCACCTGCAGGAGGTTTTATGATTAAAGGAAACAATTAGCTTGATTTGAGACAGTGTAGTTCTGACAAATCTGAAATATGCAGGAAATCTTGTTTAAGAATGTGTAGGAGTCAACTGAATTTCATAGTTTCAAAGTATAACTCTCTCAAGCTTCACTTGCAACTGTGAGCCAATGAGATTATTTCTTTACTGGAGCTGCAGCTGCAGTTCAGATACCCAGAAATTAACATGCAGGCTTCGCTTGTTTAAAAAAAAAAAAATAGATCAAGCCACTTCTCCAATTTCAGGCAGAAAATATGAGACAGAGAGAGGAATTCAGTTTAACCTTTAATTCTCAACCCTGAGCACACCTTTTTCTCCTGCAGGCCCTTAGTCTAATTGCTGTATACTTCTCAGTCTCTGTGAGGATTAGAGGTGCTACCAGGAGAGTAATCACATCCTTTAGAGCTTTCCTGCCTTCCCAGAGTGTTTTGTAGCATGCATGCTGAATAAAGTATTAATTGTGAAGGTGGTTTCTTTATAAGGAACTGATGCATTAACTGGTCTATGAATATACACCAATGGATGCTGGTATTTCCTCATTTTCATAGAACCATAGAAAGGCTTGAGTTGGAAGGGAACTCAAAGATCATTTAATTCTGACCCCCAGCCATGTGCAGGAACACCTATCACTAGACCAGGTTGCTCAGACCCCATCTAACTTTGCCTTGAACACTTCCAAGGATGGGGCATCCACAACTTTTCTGGACAACCTGTTCCAGTGCCTCACCACCTCCTGAGTTAAGAACCTGTTCCTAATAACAGATCTCAACCTCTTCTCTTTTATTTTCAACCATTTTCCTACCACAACCTGCCCGTGTAGAAGTGTCACTTCCTACTTTTATAAACTCTCTTTAAGTACCAGAAGGCATCTAAGGGATGGCCCTGGAACCTTTCCTCCTCCAGTTGAGTTTTGATCAGCCTTTGCATTAACAGGACTGTTTATCTGTGGTAAGCTGATAACCAGACCATCACTGGAGGGAAAATGAGGGAGTGGTATCTGACAGTGAGGCTGTACTCTAGAGTGACCATGTTTCTGGAAGGCATTTACTGTACATCCATCCAGTGGGGCATGGCTTCTGGCAGGGGAGAAATGGTATGAGTGTGGACACAGCTGCAACACTTATTTATTTCAACTCAGAGATGAGCTTTTCTATTCCTTCTGTTCTTTGCTACAATCTCCCTCTTGTTTTCTGTCCTTTCTTACTGAGTCAGCCCAGGTCCTCTCTCCCTGCCAGGTCTTATCATGTGCTTCTTTTTGCAGTCTGCTTGCACATAGGTCAACTCTTGTCCTCTCCTTAACTCTGGCAGCTTCTTTGTTTCCCTCGAGTTTGTGTGGCTGTGTGGATTTTGGCAGATTCAGGGGTGGTTGTGCTTAGCCCTGTGCTTGGCCATGCCCAGTGGAGGTGGAATATTTGATACTCATGGCTGCAAAGAGCCACTGGCTGTATATGGGAACCAGCTACTCTTAGAATTTTAGCAGCACTCAGAGGATTGGAATATGGGATACTCTTGGTGCAACAACCACTACCATGTAAAACTGTAAAGGAGGTGGGTATTAGAAGAATTGGGAAAAAAAAAACCAACCATGTCAGAGGTAGGGATATTTGAATAAAACATTAGATTTTCCAAATGTTATGCTCTGAAAAAAACCCTGGCTATTCTGGTTGAAATTTTTCAAAACCTAAAGTTAATTTACACAGCAAACACACACAAAAAATTTTAAAATTTAGCAGACTTAAAAATATGATTTTAAAAATAGACATAGTTACATGACCTTAATATGTAGACCTATATATATAGTAGCTACTAAGCCACCAGTAAATGGAACTATGCCTCTATCTATATAAGACTGACCTGGAACCCAAGCAATAAATAATCTAAAATTATAGGACTATGTGTTTTATTTCCAATCTCTGAGCCTTAAAACATATTTATTTCAGGATTTACTTTCCTCAGTAGAAGGCAATTCCCAATATAGCCAGTCTTGTCTGTCCATCTTTTCTTCCCCTTTCCTTACAATAATAAATTGTTTTTCTTGATCTACAGTATTGAAATTAAACTGAGTCCTGACAGGCACCCTTGAAAAACAGAGATGTAGGAGGACACTGGAGCTATTAGTTAAACCTCATATATAGAATTTTTCATTCTCTTTTAGCTATGCTTTTATTCTTTATGCTTTCATTTTTTTAGTGCTTTTGTTCTTTGTAATAACAATACCCAAAAGTACTTCACAAAAAACCAAAACAACTATTAGATGCTAGATTCTTGAATGGAGGAAGAAAAAGGAAGTATTCTTGCAAAGTTCTGAAACATTCAGGCAGAGGAAATGAACCAGATTTCATTCTCCTTTGGTAGATTTTATTTCAAAGTGGTGGGCAAAGATAAAAGGAGTCTTAGAGCTTCTCCAGGTTTCTCAGGATTTCTGTGAGCAGCCAGTGTTTCCTTTGGATTGCCTGAAGTATTTTCAAAGGAGTGCTGTACACCCTCATACCAAAATAAGTCAAATATACAATAGTGTTCATAGTGCATAGCTCTGGTATCTGTTGCACAGTTATTGGTACCTAAATGTACTCCAGTGTTAAAAGTCACTGGAAAGATTTTATACTTTCTTCCCTTGATTTTTTCCCCACTTCTCTTATTCTCCTGCATTTCTTCCTTTTTATTTTTTCTCTCTCTATTTTCTACAGCTCTTTACCTCTTTTCTACTACTCACTTTATTGTTCACATCAAACCATAGATTAGATTATTAAGACTCTATGTCATTAATTGTAAGTCAGAAGAGTATCTCTTTGTTAAAAAGGGAGAAAAAAGGGAAAAGCCCAACTCTCCACCATATAGAAATTTCCTGTAGAGCTTTTGAAGGATTTCTAATCCCTTCTATCCCATTCACAGAGAGGCACATGTGACATCTGTTTTCATGTCCGTGAAGGAAAAGATGGACTTGTTTGGAAGAAAACAGATTCAAAATGCTATATTTGTATTTTCACAGCTTTTTGTATTATTTGTATTTCCACAGCTGAGGGCCACACACTTCATGGTATCTTGGAATGTGACTTCCATGTCTTGAGTGCACAGTAATAAAGCTGCAAGTAAATTCATAACAAAAATTGCTGTGTGAGAAAAGGACAAAGAGGGCCTTTCTAATATTCTCTCTCTCCCAATGCCTTGGCAAAGGTAAATTAATTGCTATTTGCAGTCTTTTTTTTTCTGAGATTAAGAAACTTGGAACACTTCATCTACAAATCAGCACTGCAGCTGGAGGTTAATGCAAATCCACAGGCCCTCTTTTTCTGAGTGAGATGGTCTTTGTCAAACACTGCTAAAGCCAGATTTCTCTCACCAGTGTTGTCTTTTCATTAAGATACCTAATATTTGTTTGAGCCATCATTATTATAATTATTTAGAACTTCATGATAAGAACAACCTCTGAGATTTGAAGTACAAATTTGGAAACCTGGGATAATTGCACAGTAACAAACTGTTCAAGATTCTTTGTACTGTGTAGGTACCAAACCACCTTTTGTACATTTTTCCACGTCAAGGAGTAGAAAAGAAACAAACTCAAGAAAAAAATCCCCAGTATTTTATTTTCTAGATTCATACAAGGTATTGTGCTGTGGCCACTGTGTGTTCTTTTCTGTTTAGTGCTTGTGGTCCCCCTAATGTATCAATGTATACATTTTATGATGTATGACACAGAAAAAGATCTTTCCTCATCCCCAAAAGGTGCACGGCACTGTAAGAACCAAAGCATGACTAAAGCTTGAGGGGGAGAAAAAAATCAAGCAGTGCTGAAGTCAGTTGTTGGCGTGAAGAGTATTAAAATTCTATGGCTTCATTCAGTAATGAGGCTATAAATCATAAATATGACAGTGAAAAAAAAAATCAGCATTACTTTTAAATAATGCATGTTTGGTAAGGCTCACATAAACTGCAAAAATCCTAGAGTTAGCCATGGCAGCAAAATTGTTGTTGTCTGGACTTGGAAGGGAAAAGCTCAGAGGGAATAGTGATAAGAGTCTGCAAAAGCTGAAGCATACTATTGTCAAAGAAGGAGAAGAATTTACTATGATGTAGAGGAAGTACTATAAGAATTAATAACCTGAAAATTTTGAAGGAAGTATAACTATGAGACTGCAAAATGCTTTAAAGAAGACTTAAAAAATAAGACTGGGGACATGTCTAAAAATTATAGTTCAGGAACCAGCCTGAACATCAGAACTGGATATTCTATGGTCATATCTGGGCCTTATAGACTTCCTGCCACCACAGTGTTTTTCTGCCAGTAACCTCAACACTTGTAGAGAACTGGTATGCTGCCCTTCTGCCTGTTATATTACTGATCATAAACTGTTCTGTGGTTAGCCATATTAAAAAAAAAGATAAAAACCTAAGGGCTGACCTACTAAAAATAATCTTTAATCCAATACCAGGAGAAACCTCTGCAATGATAATGAGAAATATGAACTTTAAACTGAGGAAGAAATAAAGGCTTGTGTGATCTTAAGGCTCTGTATTTACTCACCAAGAGCCTAAATCATGTAAATAACTATACAACAAAATGCAAAGGAACATGACCAGTGGACAGAAAGCCAGCAAGGGGAATATGCAGATGAAAACAGGGAACAGTGTAGGTGCTGAAGAAGCTGTGTGCCACCTCAGAGACTGGGTGTAGTCAGTGAGAAACCAAATGTTTATACACCAACACCACAGCATAGTAACACAGGGGAGGAAGTTGAGCTGGTGGGGGAAATGAAACTAGACGAGTGGAGGACAAGAGGAACATGGAATAAGAATCATGTTGGTACCAGTTGTTGGCACTGAGATGTCTGCCATATGCCAACCCCATTCTTTATACATTGTTAAGGCAGATGAAGAATGCAACACACTCAGAATAGGATCAGAAATAAACAAACAAAAAAGAGGTACCTTGGCTATAGTGGAATAAGTCTGAACCAAAAGTAAATCCATTTTAAAACAGTAAAATAAGTTACTATGTGCCAATACTGAAATCTGTATAGAGTTTTTCAGTTTTTTAATGGTGTTAGGAAATACATTTAGAAATTGCATGATTGATATTTTTGCCTTTCCTGATAAGAGTTGGAAAATACGTCCTACTTACAACAATGAGCCTTAGAAATTCTGAGATTTGATAGTTAACACATCTCGTCACATACCTGAATTAGAAAGGGGTGATGTCATTTAGCTTGTTTAGGGTGCTTAATAAAATATGCTACAAATATACTATAGAGGAGTTGGTCACAGAATTTGCTTGTAACTGGAATTATGTCAGCTTGATCTGCTGTAAATTAAGGGAAAGATAAAAGAAGATTTGTGAATAAGACCTTTGGTTTTGAGAGAGAAAATGGAATAATTTTCTTGTATGATGAATGGGGATGTGTTAGCTAAGTTATTTGAGCAGGAAAGCTGAGAATCATGCATGTAGACAGTACTGAAACTTGCTTAATTAGAATGTTATGGAACCATCAGGAATTTCTGTGTCATGCCAGGAAAAACTTAAGGCACTCTGTACCTAACTAGATTATAGGTACCTCCAGAGAGATAAGTAGAGCTGGGAAAGGATGGAAAATTATCTGCTTGCCAAAAATATACCCCATGTCTTAGATATGAGGTATATGGCTACTGGAAGAATCAACAGAAAGCTGATTGAGACAGACCTTCTTAAGAACAGAGTAGATTTCAAGGGATCTTTTAGCCATATGGACTGAAAAGTTTATAGTGAAAAATATTCAATGCAATGAGGATGTGGTCAGCAGCACAGCTATTTCTCTATTATGATTCGAAACCTAAACCAGTGCCCAGTCTTTCACAGATTTCCAAGTTGGCTGGCATGCAAAAAAAATTGTGAGGCTGAGTTGCATTGTTTTGTTATACAATGGTCAGGTTAACATTAACAACACACATATGTTTCTATCAGCACCTACAGAGGAAGGGATACGTCTGCATATCTGTAGATGCATTAGTTTAACCTAGAATAGAAAAAAGCCTTTAAGAGCAAATTTGAAGGACAAGATTACTCAAAGATTGAAAACAAGGATGCATTTGAACAATGATTCTACAAACAGAAGGTTGTGCCACATTAATCTTTTATCTCTTTCTCTAGAACATTAGGGAACTGTTTGGCAGTGGGGAGAATCTGGTTTATTTGAATTCAATGAAACATATGTAGGACCACATTAGAAGCTATCCATGAAGAAGAAAGTGTGTATAAAACTTAAAGTGGAGAAGAAGCTGGTAAAGAAGAGATAAAGGAGCACCTTGGCAGTGAAGAGTCAGACAGATAATGACAAAGGTCTTTAGCTGTTGTCATCACAATTACACAGGTAGCCTTGATTGCATTGGGCATTGGAGCAATACAAATGAGATAAAATTCAACAGTACAGCAGAGAAAAGCACTTTATGGAGAGACTAATCACAAACCAACTCTGAGCTGGCACTGACACAGGGGTAGCAGGCAGTTAGGGCAGCTCAGAAAGAAGATGAATTTGGGTGAGAGAATGGACAACTATCAGTTGCTGACAATATATACAACCCTGGGAAAAGACAAAAGTCTTGGGAGATATTGTTCAGAGCACTTCTAGTAATGATGGTGGGTAATTGAACAACTGATGGAAGCTGGAAGAGGTGCAACGAAGGGCACAACAGATGCTTAAGGGAATAGAGACAATCAGGAGAAATTTGCGTTCCTTGGCTTAAAAAGACAAAGAGGAAAAGGGGATATTGCTCTCTGCACATGAATGATGAGGGTAACCAGTACCAAGAGATGACATCTTACACCAAGGAACACATGATCAAACAGATAGAGGTGCTTTGTCTGTATGAAGTCTGAAAATGAGAACAAGAAGGCTCTGGAGGAGCTCTTCATTAGGAATATCCCAGAGTACTCATGGGACTTCTAAGATAGAGATCAGAATAATATGAAAAATCACTTTTGTGCCTAGGTGACTGTTTGAACAGGAAATTGCTTTGGGTGAGCTTGGAAAATCTTTCTAAACTTGCAGTCTAAATGTGTGCTCAATCAGTTGTGAACAGTTAGTCTCTGATTTCTCTCCCCAGTTCCCTTAGTCTACAATGCAGGAACTGTTTAGTTCTTCCATATAAACACACTTTTCAGTAAACGTTTCCCAAGATTCCTTCTCGTTAACACAACAATGAACTTATTCACAAATTTGGTGCATTGAACTTATTCATAAATTTAGCATTTCCAGCAGTAGGCAAGAAGAAAAAACGACACTTTTTCCACCTTTATCAATGCTGTGGAAGATCCTGCAGGTAAAAACCCCAAACCCTTTCATTTTACTTTGAGTGGCTTGTCATAATTTTAGACGCTATAAGCTACCAAAACACCGTCTCCTCAAAGAACTGCTGGCCTGCTGTGTCTGAGGATTTACACAGGCAAAAGTGTGAGAAAGGGGGCAACATGCAAATCTCATCCTCCTGAGCTTATTTAAATCACAAGCAAAAAATGCCCCTCTTAAATATTAACTAGGTATTTATTTTATACTACACTTCCGTTACTCATGTCCTTCTCCCCCTGTTTCATAATTGGAAAGATTGTCTTATTCCTGCAAGAAGTCAATGTGTGGCACAGGAGTTCACCATGTATAATGCACAGACAGTGAAACACTGGCTTTGCTACACCAGCAGAGCTGCTCTGCACAGCTGAAGTGCATAGAAATTATGTGCTAAACCCTTGCCTTCCATGGACCAAGCTCTGTCCCACCTCTTCCATGTATTTATCTTGCTAGTGTAGGTATCTCACATGCAGATGTGGTGTTTGGGCCTCCAAGGGCAGCCAGAATCCCAGATGGAGAAATCCCGCAAAGTTCGCTATCTTAGGAGGTGGCACCTCACTGTTGGCCACCTGAGCGTGAATGGTGACCATTTTCCATGGGAGAAACCTCATTTTGCCAGTGCCTCAGGGTCAGCTCAGAGGGCTACAAGGGCAGCCAGAGTCCTGGTTGCTGGCAGCTTAGGTTTGGGAGAAATCCTGAAAGGTTCACGATTTTAGTAGGTGGCACCTCACTGTCAGCCACATGTGACAGGATGTGAATGGTGGTCATTTTCCATGGGACAAAACCTCATTCCCCCAGTGTCTCGGAGTCAGCTCAGAGGTGGCATCTGGGGCTCCAAGAACATCCAGAGTCCCAGTTGCTGGCAGCTTAGGTTTGGGAGAAATCCTGCAAAGTTCGCGATTTTAGGAGGTGGCACTTCACTGTCAGCCATATGCGACTGGTCGTGAAGGGTGGCCATTTTCCATGGGAAAAACCTCAGTCCCCCAGTGTCGTGGGGTCAGCACAGAGGTGGTGTTGGGGCTTCAAGGGCAGCCAGAGTCCTGGTTGCTGGCAGCTTAGGTTTGGGAGAAATCCTGCAAAGTTTGCGATTTTAGGAGGTGGCACCTCATTGTCAGCCACATGTGACATGACGTGGACATGGAAAAATTTCCATGGGAAAATACCTCATTCCCCCAGCATCTCGGAGTCAGCTCAGAGGTGGTGTTTGGGGCTCCAAGGGCAGTTTGCACTCTTAGTGTGTGAGTTAATGGCATATCCAGAGCTGTAGATCTAGCAAAGTAAATATTACGTTATTGTTCATCATTGTTCTTCAGTTCACTTCAGAAGAATCTTGCAGAAGATTTCAGTTTGTCAGTGTGTTACGTTGTCAGGAAGTGGACATGCATTTATAGCCACAATTCAGTTTTGCCTTGCTGGATGCCGAACTGGGGAGACAATTGTGGCTGACAGAAAATGAGAAAGGGTTAATTGCACAGAGCTATCTAATCCCTTCAATGTAGGAAAGTCATAATCAAAGGGAAACACTGTAGGATGGTTGTGGCAAGGCTTGAAAAATGTAGGATAGATAAAGGGGAGGGAGTACAGAACAATGTACTTGGTCTCACCAGCTTTGCTATTTCACTTCATGTATCCTAGCCCAGAAAGGGATTGAATAATTTCACTGGCAATGTCTTCATTTAAATCTGCAAACCCCAAGTTAGAAAAATATCTTCGTTTTTACAAGGCATTTTACTTCTGCAAAAGCAATACTTACTGCTCATTTCATAAAGAGTATGAATTGCCATAAAAACTACTTTTTCTCTGTGAAATTGAAAACCCTGAGATTCCTCAGGTTTCAGTGTAATAAATTTTATACAAGAGAGGTAACTAAATTTGCATGTTTGAGAAGAGAAAAGCCATGTCAGAAATTCAATAATTTTTCATCTGTCTACTGAAAATTTTCTAGAAACCATTTTAGAGGTTTTGAATGATAAAACTAAGCCATCAACTTTCTGCTCATTGGAAACTTCCCCATAGGAAGTGTGTATAGGATCAACTAAAATGATGTAATTCTTTTCTGGAAGGAGCACATCAAAATCAACATATAAAGCCCCACAAAGTCATTTTTTACGAGATGCTTTGCTTTTTTAGATACAAGTCCTATGTGATGGTATTCCTAAGTGACAGGGGATGATTAAACTAGAGTGGAAGAACTAAAGGGCAGCAACAAAAAAGTGTTTCCATTTCTTTGTCTCTGATTGCAATTCTAACAAGTGATCCAGGGTTAAGACCATATGATGATTCCATAGAGGTTTGGCAAAAACTGAGGAATGAAAAAATTAAGTTCTTGCAGATGATGTATCTGAGTCTCTCAGATTTTTTGTAAGTAGAGGAGGTTTAATGCAGTAAGAATGATTTCCAGCCAGATTATTCTATATTACTCTTCATGAATTTTTTTTTTCTTGAAAAACTCCTCAACTACTTTTAGTGCTTCTGCAGATTGATTTCATGGAGAGCAAACAGTGAGAGGGACATAACAAATTAAATGCTCTTGTGAACGTGCAAGTTACCATTTCAGTGGGTTTATGTTTATAAATAATGCCTAAATTATTTGCATGAATCTGCATAGCAGTAGGATTTGATCATACTTTCAGCTGCTGCATTCAGATGTGTTTATTGGCTTTGTTTCAAAATGGTTGCTTTACTATTCTGTAGTACAAGTAACAATTTGTGGTTTAAAATTGACCTTCAGTCACTCTCTCAGGTCCAGAAGAAGAAATGATAGAACTGTTTATTATACATTTTTGATAGAATTTGCCCATATCCTCTCTGGCCCATTTATGTCATATGAACCTGTTTCTAAACCTGTTTTTAAATGTTCTTTGGTTAAATGCCATGTGATTATGCTTGTGTAAATTTGGACTTCTGCAAGGACAGTGACTGTTCTCTGGGTCATTTGACATAGGGCAATCAAGCATAATCCATGTTCAGGCTCATCTCTGAGTTGGTATCCTAAAAGACTTTGCATTTCTGGTCTTTTTGAGAAACCTGGTTGAGGTCAGAATAGATCTCTTGTGGTAATTTAGTCCACCCTCTTTGCTCTCCTAAAATATCTGTGATGATGTGTGTTTGCGTATAAAGAGACATGGCATGAAGAGCCAGGTGTGAGGGTTAACAAATTAAGAAGTGCCAGCTGGGTGCAGAGCAGTGAGGGTGAGCAAGGCATGCCTTGCTCCTAAAACCCCATTGCTTGTTGGAGCATTTCCTATACCTGCAATGCCTGCAGATTCCTACTGGGCACAAACCTAATTGTCCTTCTTTGAAAGTCCTACTACCCAGAAGTGATGGAGCACAAGTGCAGGATAGAAGACACAGGCAAACAGAATGCTTGAAAGAAACTGGCAGTGGAGGTATTACCAAAATACAGCAGAAGAGGCTGAGTAAAACATCAAGTTAGTTCTACTTCCTGCTGCTTACCAGTCTGAAATCAGCCTGGAATGACTCAAAAGATGCAGCAGTGGACATGAGCCAGAAGTGATAGTGGTTTCTGGTTTCCAGGCTGTGCTCCTGTATAGTTGTTAAGAGAGAACTTTCTAGTCTTGACTGGTACTCATTTTTAATATCATTTGTTTGAAGAAGTTTTGCATGCAAATTTTGCTGCTTTTTTTCCCCCTTAGTTGCAGTAATTTTGGAAAGAACATTTTGGCATATTATTGAATATTATTTGGAATACTATTCATTGGAATTCAAAGCATATCTGAATTTTGGAAGTTTTTTCACTAGTCTAACAGATGTGGTAAGCAATTATTACATGCTAAAAATTCTACGCTTAACCATAACCCTCTGCTGTTTCTGGGTGGGTTTTTGGACAGGGGACAATATTTCTTTTATTTTATTGCAACTGTGGCAAAGAACTTCTGATCTGTTGCCAGAACATTATAGTGTGTTCCTCCTTGGGATAGTAATCCTTTAGGTTTTATAACTTATATTTTTGCATAAACAATTTGTAGGTGCAGAAGTGCACAAGCATAGTCATTAAAATCTGGTTAATATGGAGCAATAAAAGTATGAGGCTTAGACAGCTTGTGGTTACAGAAGAGATAATATAGATCATTAATATAGATTGTACTGTACAAATGGAAATGTGGCATAAAGCTTTATTCTTCCTTTGTCAGCTTCTCAGTAATCTAATCCCATTTAATCAGACCTGATAGAGACAGCAACAGTTTTCACCAGTAATTTCTAACTAGGAACAAACTCTGCAGTATTTTTTCTATGCTTGAACTAAATAGGAGAACACAGTGTGAAGATTGGGTGTTTCCTGGATAGCATGTGGGAGGTCAGTCACGCGGTGAAGGAGAGATTTAGCATAAGTATTATTATGGTCCCAATCCACTGGAGGTCAAAAACATGAATTGCTTTCCTCCTTGGCACAGCACCAGTACAATGAACGGCTCTTTCATGCACTTGTGGAGTGAAAACAAAAAGACTACTGAGAGAATGCAGGAACATTCTCTGTCTTCATTTAGGACATTGTCTGCCATCAGTTAAATCTCAGCCGCATCTTTGTGCTCCTATTAGTGCTCCATGGAAAAGGTACTTGTTAGTTCCCAGGGTGGGAAGTTGTGATGATTACACATCTACTGCATTTCTTCATGGAAATCTGGGAGAAAGCCATTGTTCTTTAGGTGTGTCGCTATTGTTTTGCCTGCTGTAGGCATTTTTAAGTTTCTTCTAAGATTTTTTAAGTCAGATAGAAACATGAATTCTAGAGCTAAATGATCTAGAGCTTTGATGCAGAGGCATGAGAAGGGTGATAGGAGCTATACCCCAGATGTCAAGAATCAACCATTTCATCTGTTATCTCTAAAAAGCGTTTGGTTTCTATGGCAAGGTAGTTTCCTCAGGAAACCTCACAAGTTCATTGCCTCCCTAGCATGGTGTTCTTTACAGTGGGAGCAAATAGTCTTTACGTCATTCAACTTCTTTTTGCTTGGTTCTTTCTGTGCAGCTTTACAAACCACAGAAATGGGAAGTCCAAAATTTGAGAGCAATTTGTTGGTATAAGAGTTTTCTGTGAGATCATGTTAAACATAAAGACACAGAGTAGAGCAAACCATCTGAATTATGTCCTCAAATGTGTAACATACTAAGTTTGACAGTTCTTGCAATAAATTTTAGTGAATTCAACAACCAAAGAGAATAAATAAGAAAAGGGGAAGGAAAGGAAGGGGAACTGAAACATAGAAATCAGTCAAAGAGAATAGTTTTAGTTAAATAATCCCTGTTGCAGTTGAATAGACGAATTGTATGAATGAAGTGGCTTACTTTAATGGCTGGCAGGAAAAAAGCTGATCTGCATTACTTTCTCATAAACAGCATTTAAGGACAATTTAATTGAGAACTTGCTGAAGGCCTAGCTGATAAAAGCAACCAAAAATAGTTTGAAAATATTTTTAATCTAGATTATCAGGATGTTTTAATAAAGTGACAGTGTTGATTTTCAAACTGAATTCTCAAGCCCTGTGATAAAGTTTTAATACAACCTTTGTTAACCTTTTTTCAGTGACTTACAGAGTGAAAGAATCTGCTATGTCTTCCACAGGTACCTACTGAGTATGGGAGAGAACTGATACCATCCAGCTCTTATTTTAGCAGGTGGTAAAGAGTTTTGACAATAGCAGGAACAGCATAAAAGCACATAGAGTTGAGATCTGTAGGAACCACTTCAGTAAAACTTGAGAAAATGAATGGAAGTGATCTCACAGATGCAGCACATGTGTAACAAAATCAGATTAATTAAGGTATCAGAAAAAAGTAACTGTAAAAAGAGAATCATTAGAATGTGGAAAAGTTTCTAGAGGACTCTATTTTCTTGGCTCACTTGTTATTTAATATTTTCCTCTTCAATGAGTTTTAGAATATAAAGCCATTTCCAATAAAGTTTATGGAAATGAGGGTGCACTAAAAATGGTCAGACAGGTCCGTTATACAAAGTCCATTATAGTTCCCATGTTTGGCCTCTACCTTATATTTTAGTACAGCTGCATGTGATATTTTAGAACTGTGAGCAGAGAACCGTTTACGAGACAGGAAACTGAATCCCACAAACAGCAATGTGCATTTCTCTTTTTTTTTTTAATGATGGATGGCTAACTGAAAATGAGATTGTGGTATAATTTTTGCCTTAGACCACACCTACAGCTAAATCCTTATTCTCTTTTCAGTTTCTTTTCACTCCCATTGATTTGATAATAAGATCTTCTAAACAAAAAATTCACACAGTGACATTTGAATTGTTTCCTCCTTCCAAATGTAAATATTTTGATTTTTTTCCCTTCCTGTTTCAACACTGCATTGTTCCAGACTGATTCAGCTGTTTCATTTTGCACAAAGTCTTGCTCAATTAAGTATTAGCTTTACTTCTAATGCAAAATCATCACTTTCTCAGAAGTGAGTCTGTAACTTTCCATTATTAGGGCTGAACCATTAAAATCCTTTTCCCCTGATTACTTGCAAAAACAAGACCAAAAACTTCTTAGCTTTTAAAGACCATCTCCTATTAATTGTGGGAGATGCTTGATGCCCTGTTTGACAGTCCAGGTAGCATTTAAACTGACCTTTTGACCACATAAAGTTTTTGCAGGAATTGCAACAGAAACAAAACACTGAAAATGATGGGCAGACTGGTAAATGAGACAGTAATGTGTCCTTGTGTC
>VWYP01027304.1:872694-894566 GCA_013400435.1 Pycnonotus jocosus | reverse complement strand
GCAGAGAATCAAAAGTAAGTCTTGTAGGTTGAGATAGGAACAGTTTGATAACTGAAACCAAAGTTTAAAAAAAAAAAAGAAGAATAAGAAAAAAGGGTTATGCACAATACAATTGCTCCCCACCCACTGACTGGTTCTAGGCCCTGCTCCTGAGCCCAGATTGCTCTCTCTCCCTGCCCTTCATTCCAGGTCACACCCCCAGTTTATTTACTGGACCAGAAATTCTATGGTGTGGAACATCCCTGTGCCCAGTTCAAGTCACCCTTCCTGGCTATGCTCCCTCACAGTTTCTTTTCCTTTTTTACCTCCTCAGTGGCAGAGCATGAGACACAAACAAAGTTCTGGACTTCAGATAAAGACAATTTAGCAAAATCCAAATCTTCAGTGTATTATCAACATTATTGGCATTTTGAGTCCAAAATGTACAGCACTGTAGCAGGTACTGAGAAGAAATTAACTCCATCCCAGCTGAAACCAGGACACCTTCCTGCAAAGAAAGTGATGATGCCTTGGGCTACATCAGGCAAAGTATTGCCAGCAGACTGAGTGAAGCAATCCTTCCCCTCTGCTCAGCACTGGTGAGGCCACAACTGTAGTGCTGTGTCCATTAACAGGTCTTGGCTTCATGGAAAATTACTCTCTTGTCCCACTATTTAATTCAGTGAAAATTAAAGCTGAACAAATTTTTATCTAATGTATGTCCTCCCACACCAACAGATATAATTAATGATGGGCAGAAAATCAGCACTGATGATCAAGACTGAGGAGCAATGACTTATGCATTCACTTGACATGGAGTGATGTGAAAATAAATACGGTAGCATAAACTAATCTGAAGAAGAAATGTAGAAACCCTGGAATCGAGCATGTAAGTAGATTATTTTCATCTGTAATGTTTAAAATTTCAAATAGAAAGATCATAACACTCCTCTGAGATCTGCTCTTAGAATGACTAAAGAAAGCCTCACACATAATGTGTTTAATTGGTAATATGGTCTTTCAAATTACTTCAGTTTATCTTGCTGAAAGCAAATATGATGTAATTACTACAACTGGTTAAACTCATAACTTTAATAATGTTCTGGGAAAATGAATGTATCAGTATTATGCACAAGTATTTTTTATATTAAACAAGAATGCTAAACAAATGTCATAGAAAATCAAAAATACGGCCATATACACTATGAGAGCTGCTTTGAAACAGTAGTTCTGCTGCTCCTGCTCTTTTGGGTAAATGCAGAATCTCTTGACAAAAACCTTATGAATTTTTGGTTCTTCAGTTTAAGAGCCCAAATGGATGTATATATTAAAAGAGAGTTTTTCTAGCTGGCAGTCACTTTGTGAGACCAAAACATGTGTGATGCAATTGGTGCAAACATTGGATTTCCCTATAAAACCTATTATTTTTGGCTTAAGCAAATTTTTGCAGGCTTGTTTGTTGTTTTTCGAATATGAGAAACGCTATCTACTGCTTTGATGGATGATATATTGAATTTTTAAATCATTACTGACTCTTGTTATTTAGAAAAATACCAGCTAACTCCATGGACATCTTACTGTGGAAAGACCAGGTTTGGTCCTGAGACTTTTTGAAACAATTGTTGCATTCTTGGTCACAGCAATAATTTAATTCCACTTAATGTAGGCTGGTAGAAAAAATGTGTGAAGATCGTCCAATTATCATTTGCATTACTATTTATGTAGATAACATTGTCTGTTTATAAACCCCTGATCTTCTCTGACCCTGTAGAAATAATTTTCTTCATTACCATAGGGGCAAATGTGCACAAACTGGCAAAATTCCTGCAGGCACTGCAGTGCATCTTCAGATTTTCTCAGCAAAGCTGTCTATCTATTTTGGCTCATTTTTAAACTGGACATCTCTGCATGTTGCCAAAGCAATGTGGCTTAAACAGACAAATTAGTCTTTTGGTCCTGGCAAAGAAGAATATTTTCAGCATTCTGAGTTACCCACTTCTTAGCTGGGCTCTATTATTATTGTCATTCCCTTTGCCACTGTGTAAGAAATCAACTCTCAATGTCTGAATTTTTTTCTCAAATGCTGTGAAATTATTGTCCCTATGTGCACTCCCTCTCAAGCCAATGGGGCCACATACATCAGCATACAGCACAAAATCATTTATTTCCTCCTCTTTAGAAGTGCTGCGAAGGATTTTTGCAATTCTGACCCATCCAGTTATTTCAAATTGCAGTAAAATATAATTTCCTTTCTCTGGCCAATATAGTAGGGGAGAGCTGATGAATAAATAATTTAACTACATTTCTTCGAATAAGAAAATACATTTTGGAGGAATGGTTTTGTTTTCATTGCACAGATGAATATCTAGGCCTACCCTTTGAAGGAGAAACTATTAGGCTCAACAATGACATTTCTGCAGTGATTATCACTGCTTTACTTTCCTGTTTAGTCTAATAATTTCTTCCATTAAGATCTGACTATTCATAAACGAGAACATAAATGTAAACATATATTCTTATAAACATACAATTAATTCAATTTCTAGGTCAGAATTGCAAACTTCCTTATAATAGAGTTCTAAGTTGAGAGATCCCTGGGAGGGATTTATATCCACTTTGCTTAAAAAGTGCTTGGGGAAAGAGATATTTTATTTTCAGGTTTTGAGTTTTAAGCCAGAAGAATTGTGGAAATAATAAAAAGAAAGAATGTTGTAAGTAATGGAAAAGGAAATCCTTTAATTCTGGTTGTGATCTCATGGGTGGAGGAAAAGCTGCAGTCATTGCTGCTTTGGGAGTACATGTCTTACTCTTGCTAAGTGAGGGGAGAAATAATCTCATCACTGTCAGTAACTCCCCCTCTGACCATGTGTTCTGTGCAAACACAGAAATTGGTATGCGCTGAAGTGCTGTGAGAAAATATGGTGGGGGGAAAAATTGTCTTTCTAAAAGATTATTTTGACTATGGTGATAAAGGAGGGGTCCTGTTTTATACCATTCAATATTTACAAGTTTCCCAAATTATAAAGATGCATTCTTGTGTATATAGCTAAAGAAAAGTGGGGGCATGGAAGAAAATTCATTGTTTTAGTTTTTACTCAATCAGGAAGATAAAAGGGCAACAGACTGGGCAGAAAATTCCTCTGAACTAACATGTTAACACAGCTTTTTTTTTCTCTCTCTCTCTCTTTCTACATAATTCTCCTTAATCCAATGAGTAAATCGGTATAAAAAGGCATTGTGCCATTGTTGAATGAGTGGAAGCACAGGCAGGAAGTACAGTACCTCCTTGTACAAGGTGATATTATGAAAGGTAGCAAAGAGCTATGTTTCAGAGATTCTTTAGCAGGTAAACAGTTTTCTTTCTCTTTGGGAATTTCTTTTTGTCTTGAGCACTTTTATTGGAATAATGTCATCAAGGGTTTCCCAGCAGCAGTTACAAATAAATGAAGCTCTGGAGTATGAAATAGGCACTTAATGAGTCAGGATCATGAGGCATTGATGACTGCACAGGAATACAGGAACTTGCACTCCAGAGGGAATGTGACAGAACATGTCTCTGTATCCAGTACCTGCAATGATGTGCTATCAGTCATTGCAGATATCTTGAGGATTACCACATGCTGAAGTGAGCGTGCTCACTGTGTGCAAACACCAGAGAATATGGGTAGGTCACTGTTGAACACATCTTCTCTTAAAAATTTTAAAGAATTTTTCAAAGAGGATTTATGTGGACTCAATTTTTAACCTAACTTCCTCCCAGGAGAAAAAAAAAACACCAAACAAAAAAAGGTTTAACATGAGTTTGGTAAAACCTAATTAAAACCTGAAAAATAATGACCACTGACTTCTGAAATCTAGGCAAGAATGTTGGGTACTTTTTGTGTTGGAAGTGATGAGATTACTCTTACTTGTCACGGGGTGAGGAACAGGGCCTTTTAGGGAGTAGAAAGGGGAAATTCAAAAATCAAAATAATGAGATGTCAGAAGTTCCTTCAGTGAGTTGTTAAGAAAAGTCACTGGACAAGAATGCATATTTTAGACTTCTTAGACAAAAGTGAAAAATCCCCCAAAAATGTGCTTCTGTGTAGTTTGTGTGGCTGCTGTGGCATTATAGATTCTAGTGAGACAGAGACAGCACCCTGAGACATGGGGACATTCTCTGTGCTTCCCACTCTACTGAGCTCTCAGTTTCTGAGAGCAGAAAAGTGCAGTAATGTGGTGTTATAAAAGGAAAACTTATTTTACTGTATGTTGAGTCAGCGGCAGAAATAAAGACAATCATTATAATTCCTTGAGCTATGCAGATTGGACCAAGCCACTCCTAAATTCCATCAGGAGTTTAGGAAGCAAGGAGGTCTACTCTGAACCTTGTGACTCAGTGAGAGGGTGTCCCTTATCCTTTTGCATCTTTTGTCTTTGTGTAAATCATTCTAAATCGATGCTAAATCAATTTTCCTTTGTATGTTTCATCCATGTAGTAAGCAATTGATGGAACCTTGCCATCAAATTATGTTAAGTTGCATTTTTATAAATTTCTATTAAAATCTTTTTTTGCTAATACCTGTGAAAGTGATTCTTTGAGCAAGTCTCACCCACTCTTTCATGACAAATTGGCATAGCTGGCAGGATCCTAAATGGGAATTCACAACAGACACAGAGAAATGTTTCCTTGATTTGGGTTAATGCTGGATTCTAATAAAGTCCTTTAGGATTTTCATGCATTTTTGTTCTTCCTGCTTTTCTTGTAGTTTTCCTCTTTAAATATGTGATGGGTGATTCACAAAGTTTCAGGTTTTACACACACACAAACATACATAGTGATAGAAATATATAGATGTAGATATAGATATACAAGTATACTTGGATGACTACATGCTACTGTAGATATTTCAGCCTTTATTTGCATCCTGAAATAAAAATAGATATGAAGAAACCTGGCATCACAACAAATTATTTTTTCCTTTTTCTGTTTAAGGATCATTAATATGATGGACATTTACAACCAAATCAGAAATAATATTTCTGTTATAATCTGTCTCCTTTCAAAAGAAATGTTTCCACAAAAGTGAAACACCATTAACAGCTGCATAGGAAATCAAACAGCACAGTAACTGTGCTATGAGCACAGAGAAGTACAGAGCAATATTTAAACCAGCCAATCCTTGAATGCCAGTCTGGCCCTTTCTGTAATCTACTTGCATAGCTGAGACTCTTGTCTCCCTTAAGAGGATGCTGAGGATTTCTTCAAGTTTAAAGTAAATTGTAACTAAAAACCACCCAAATAAGCAAACAAACAAAAACCTAACTAAAAAAAAAAAAAACAAAAAACAAAAAAAGCCCAAACCCAGTGTAACACACTGTTCTGCAGCTTCTCATCTGATGTGCAATTTATTGACTGTAATTGAGAGAGCTCATTGCAAAATACCTGGCACGTTATTTAGGACTTTCCTTTACTCTTCATGTAGCCACTTGCAGAAGAAAGAAATTATTGGATAAGGTGGAAGTTGAGAAATAAGTATTTATTCCTTTGGAAACAGGAGTTTATTTATAAACCCCACACATGGCATCTGATTACGATTCAAAAACTTTTAAAAATAATTAAGCAGATGTGTTTGATGCCGAATAAAAAATAAAATTAATAAATGAAGTTTTGTTTATCCAGAATTAAGGTGGGTAGGAGGTGGTTAAATGCAAATGATTACTGATTGAGACAACACTGTCTTAATTGCTGGATGGAAATGAGTTCTGTCCATATCGTGGTTTTTGCCTCTTTCCTAGAGCTTGAGATTTTATGACTTCTTGTTTCTGAATTCTCTCCAGGCTCCCCTTTGCTCTGCTCTGCACAACTCCTTTGGTTTGCACCTCTTTCCACCTCACAGCAGTCATCAGAGGTGCAAATCCACTCATGTCTTTGATTTAACAGAGAAGGCAAACTGAGATTTATAGCAACTCTTGAGACTTTGGAATTTCTTTTCCCCTCTAAAATCTTTCAGGTTTTAGGGTACACATATGGAGAAAAGTCAACATAGTGTTTGGCCTAGCAAAGCAGATTGGTTTACTGAACACAGTCCTACATTTGTAAGTGTTCAGCCTTAGGCACGGGTTTAAATTCCTAAACAAAGCTAAACTTCACAACTGAAATGGGGAAAACAAGCTCCTTGATTTTAATACTTGCAGCACAGAACAGACCAAACGTCTAAGACTTTAATTTATATCTTGTTCTCCTTTAGTGCTAAATTTGAGGTCATTGACAGATACAACTGGTTGCCTTTTGGGTTGGTCATATTTTTTTTGAAGATGGGCTGAACATCTGAATTCAGACTGCTTTCCACAATTGAAGACTGGTTGACAGACAGTACAAGATCTCAAAATGCTGAAAGGGTTCAAAGTGTCAAAAATGGTGTTTGTCTTGGAAAAAAGGTATTTTTATACTGAGTCAGAAAAAGAACCTTTACTCAAACCAAAAATTACTTTTACACCTCTAAGAAGACAAATCTCTCTTGAAGATTCTACATTCAGGAGCCAAAGCCTAAACATAGATAGAATCAAATTCTGGCTCATTTTGGGACTGTTTCAGAATAGGGAAGGTACAGGCTGGAACAAAAAAAAAATCAGGTGAATTTGAGTCTCTGCCTATGGGAAAGAAGGGCTGAGGACAGTATTGCTGTGTAAGCCTGTGGTCTGTCTCAAGGAAAAGGAGCCACCATCATGTGAACTTCTGTAATTTCCCCTTTTTTCCCCTGTTTTGTATAACTTCTCTTGTGACTCCCAGATTTATAAAGATGCTTCAGTATTGCTTGTGTGATCAGTGTTGCATGGCTGAAACTCTTAAAGAATGATCATTGTAAAGAGTCATCTGAAGAACATTTATATTAGTACACTTTGCTTCAGATCTCTGTCTCTCTAGGATTGATATTTTCAGTGACAACATATCTCCTGACAGATCTTTTACTTTTTCCTTACTTCACTACCATACTTATAGCAAGAGATCATTATATATTTCATGTTCCTGAGCTGCAGCTCAGAAGGGATTCAGTGACCTCAGTAGAATAATGTTAATAAGAAAAGAATGTGTTCAGCCCAGTCCTTATTCCCTTGTTTCAAATCTTGTGTCCCTCTCATTTATAATTTCTTTCACTCTGTACCACTCCACTCACAGCAATTTCTGAAACAACTCAGAGCTGCACAGTTATTAATTCCAATATTCCTTTAGCACTGCCTGCCATGCTAAAAAGCAAATATTATTTGCAAAGTAATAGCTCAGCATGCAAAGCTGAAGAATGTGTAATAGCACAGCAATGAGAGTGTACTTGACCTAGGAGATCACTAAATGTCTCCTTATGAGAACTCTTTTTTGTACAAATGATTTTCTTTAAAACGCCTGTGTCTTGAACTCTCCACTCAGTCATGCATCAACCCACATGTTTTCTCTTGTGTGAGAAGCAATTACTGAATCTGTGAGGGAGTAAAAATTATTTGATCCTGTGAGGTTCTAATGGCACTGCAGAGCCCAGAGCATAAAACCTGCTTTCAATAACAATGGCACTGATTGGAGTAAAGTGTAAATAAGATGGTGTTCCTATTGGAGTAAAAAAAGTAAGAGATTATTAAAAATGAATCTCATAAATTCATACACAGACTATTCCTAATTTTCCAGTCAGTAATTCTACTGATAATATCCCATACATCAGGCATGTTAAATGGATAATTGAAAAATGTAAAAGTAGGATGTCTGCGAGATGGTTTATAACACAAATAGAGAAGAGATAGGTTAAAATACAGGTGTTCCTTCCCATAAACTAATTAAACTGTGTTTCAAAAGACAGAAAAAGCAACTAGCTGAGTTTTAGTCTGAAAGCTGTGTGACTGAAAGCACCCCTTGTCTGCAGCAAAGACTCTGAGGAGTGGCAAATCCTACCATGGTGTGAAAAACAAAAAGTACTGGTTTCAGTGACTGTTCAGATATTCCAAGTATAGCACTTGAGATGTGGGATCCTCTTAAGTGAATCAGAGAGTCACAGTTAAAAATGTCTAGTCATTTCATCTATTCCTCTGCAAGGGTGAGCATGGTCTCAAAAGCTATTCCACTATGATGCTGGTCTCACAACAGGACCTTCCTAACTTTCAGATTAATTTCTTTCCTGTTTCAATTTTACCACTTACTTCAGTTAAGCCTCAGGAGAAATTTTTCCTAGTCTTGCTTGGCCAGACTTCCTGCTTGGCAAAGAATTTATTTGGCAAGACCAAAATCTGTTACTGAATAGGCTTTACAATCTGTTGGCTTTAGGCTTCAAATCTGTTATTGATTTTGGGCTTCAGTTGAAATCCATAACACCAAAATCTGAAATGCTGCAAATCCTTCCCAAAGAAAAAGAGTAGGGAGGAGGGGAAAAGCACAGACAGCTCCTTTGATATACTCTTTATTATCGGACAGGTCCCAAGCTATCTTACAGGTGACTTGTGACTAAATCCTGCAGTGAGATGTGTTCTCTAGGTAAGCTCACCTCAAGGGATGAGGGACATGACTTCAGTTTACAGCAGAAGAGGGTGAAGAGCTGCACTCAGCTGGTACTTCCACAGGCTGTAATTACAAGGGATGTAAAGACACCAGTTCCTGAAAGCCGTAGATCACTACCAGAGTGTAGCTGGTCCTAGCTAGTTAGGCTTATCTGCAAGGCTAATTAGCTCATATGCAATGCCAAATTAGTGAGGCTACAATGTTTTCAGCTCTGAGGCAGGCTCAGCTGACAGCAGGCTAGAGCTGCCTTTGCTGTGCAGATGTGCAAATGCATGCTAAGCTGCCTGCTCCCTGAAGGAAGGAGGATCTCAGTTCTCACACAGGAGTGTCAAATAAAGCCATCAGCCATAGGTTCAGTTTCTCTCTGGCCTAATATTTCTCTCTTTAAGGAAAATGGAGCAACTTCAACGGGACTACCAAGAGACACCCAGGGGACCAAATGTCCACTAGCAGCTGTGGTTAGCATGGTTACAGCAGGTAAAGGCAGCCTCAGCCTCCTTGAGCATCCAGTAAGAGCTTCTGGCTGCTGGTGACTAGCAGTGTGTGCTGTGTTTTCACATTTTTATTACTCAGGTTTCTATGAGTGCTTCAGTTAGTTCTCTAAAGCTAGAAAAAGTGTAAAGTATTCTGGAACTGCTAAGTTCAGCAAGGACTGGGCCATGTGAACCCTATTTCAGATATATCTGTCTGTACAGAACTTTGTGATTAAGAAGAGAGGAAAAACTAGCTAGACTGGGATTGAAGAACCAAATTTGAATATGGGAGGAGAAGTTAAAAAGGAATCCTTAAATAGTTGAGATAAGCTTTGGTATCCTCATATCTGTATTTGAACTAGACTCTTGAACATTCATAGCCTATCTCACATCTGTGCCCCTTGAGATATGCCTTGTATAAGTCATCACTTAGGGAGTAATATATTTGTCAGAGATCATGTTGATGTTGATGCAGATCTATCCTTCCTGGGCCAGCAAACAATGACTCTCCTCCTGTATATGGGAAAGAATCTTTGAGGAGTGCACTCAACACATTCCATTTTGTCTCAAGACTCTCAAAAAACTGTTTAGTACGATTCACTTTCTGTGGTACTGTCTAGCAGTTCCTGCTTGCTAGATAGTGGTGTGTGGAGCTTATTATAGCACCAGATCAATCAGACTAACAGAACAGTTTTTTATTCCTTCTATTATCTCTGCCTCTCTACCCATTCCCCTAGGGAAAATTTTCATTAAATTATTGCAACAATTATGGAAGGGTTGGTTATAGAAAACAAAGTGAGGGGAGTATGAAGCTCAGATAAATCTTCATGTGTACAAACTTCTTTATCTTGATGTGTCTTGCAAAGGACAGGAAGAGGGAGTTTGTACTGATGAGACTTTGGGTACAGTGGACAGCAGATTAACTACAGATTCTCTTGCTAGTTTTCATATCTATTTGTATATCACTGAATTTGGTCTCATACTGTGTATCTTTGAAATATCAGTTGACTCAGACATAGATAATTTCTTGTAAATTCAGTGCAAGTTGGCTGAAACTTTAACATCTGAAGGAGTCTTAATAGCTTTCCAGATCTGACTTGTTCAAAGAGCTGTTCAGACATGATCTGCTTAATTCTTCCAACACTTCAATAAAATATTTAGACAATATAAGTAATGTTTTAGAGGTGAACTAATAACTGCTAATGTATTTATTGCCAGTTGTATTTCTGCAAACGAAATGTTTGTGAACATATTGCAAATATTTTAGACATGCACTATTCTGAAGACTTGATGAATTCATGAACAAATGTTTTCTTTATCAGTGAAGCACAAATTATTGAAAAAGGAGTTTACAGGAACCAAAAGATGATATGGAGTTGCTTAGCTATGATGATCATGTCACACTGTGGAAATTGATGATTACTGTATTTATATAAATCACCAGCGTAGTGCAAATTTTGTAATGTACAATTGCATAAAATATTGAATTTCTTTTTTTTTTCCATATAGAATTTCTGTCTGGCTAATATCTGCTGCTGATAGATTCTGTCAAACATCCCTCAAAAAGCAACCCAGAAGGACTGCAACTAAATGCAAGTACATTTTAAAAATCATATAGAAAGTAATGTTTTCTTAAATTTAGTTAGTTATCGTCATGCAATATTTCTAAAGAAAAGACAAAGCAAATAAACCAAATTTTGGTCAGTAAGAAAGGTACATTTTCAAACACAGCTGTGTTGTTCTAGGTATGAATTTCTTGCTAATGAGAGAAATTTAATCCGTAACTGAACTTTTACCAACTATGTCGCAATATCCCAAATGAGTGTTTATTCTTAGTTTCTAAAATGTTGGCTTTCATTGTTACTTAAGCCAAGTTGTTAAGTGGGCAATGAAGATGCAGTCTAGTGTGACAGTCTGCTTCCAAGAAAAACTCATCGTCTTGTAATAGCACTCAGATCCTCTCTTATTTCTATAGCAGAAATTCAGGCACATGGAGATGTGCAAAATCAGAGTTTCTGTCTCATGAAGTTTATGAATTCTATTTTCTGTGCCTCTGTCCCAACCTCACACAAAACTCCTGCCTTCAGTCACCCAGAATTACCTTCTTTTGCTTGTTTACACTACAGACAAGGGAACTTCCCTCAGAAGTTGTAGGTTTTTCTACTTGATAGTTCCAACGTACGTTATGCAGAGCTCAGAAATAAGGCTCCAAGGGGAAAAAACTGGGGTGAGTTTCCTGCCTTATGCATTCTCCATCCGTGGAGGGACACTTAGTGCCACCTGGACATAAGACACCTCCTCAGGCTCCCTGTTTTCCAGTTGATCTCAGGGGGACAGCAGTCCTGGCTTTGCCTGGATATATCCAGGTGGAAAAGACCAAACTATAGGAAACCAGCTGCACCAATCCATCGATTCCTGGCTATGTCTAACCTGTATAACTTACAGAGTTTAGGGATTGTAGCTGGTGTATGCCCATCCAACAAGACAAAAGAACTGCCTATTTGGGGAAGACGATGCCACTGCTGTAGCAATACATTCCATAAAAGTCTAAGAGGGTCAGACTGCTTTATGTGTATTTTACCCAGCAAGTTCAGCATTTCAAATCCTAGCACTGCTGTGCCTGTCACCCTCCTCACCCTGTTCATCCTGTGATGTGTGCACACCTGCACCTCCCCTCCTAGAGCCACGCTGGAAACAGCTGGAACCCTTGCCTCTGAAAACAAACATGCTTATTATGGTCTAAAATTAAGATGCTTTTCCTTCCCTTCCACCTTTCAAAGGAATCATAAAACTGACTAACAGGGAGACTACTGAAATTTAGTAAGTTTCTGTTTATGTACAGACAGGGTCTGCTTTTAGTGCTCTTTGTAACTGGAAAATACAGGCTTAGCTGCTCATTCCCACACTGCTATGTATAAGACACAGTCTAAATGTGGATATGTGTGTGGCTGTGGCAAGAATGGCACAAACAGATCTGGCGTGACCAGAAATTGTTCCAGCTAAAATTCAGGGTTTACGTTCGTTAGATAGGAAAATATTTTATCAGTGGCTATAAATCTAACGTAACACTCCTATCCTCTCTCTCTCTATATATATGTATATGCACAGGGTAAACTCGTAATGCAGTAGGCAGAGTTATCATAATACAGATACTGGGACTGAACTAAACGCTGCTTGCAGCTGCCTTGATTCAAAATTTCTCAGAATCAATGGAAAACCTCCCTTGGCTTTGCATGGCTCCGGTGAGGTCTGTATTAGAAACAAGGGCCCCTAAGAGTTTATCTACATGTAACAGTTTGGTTATGCAAATGTGAAGTGTTTCCTGAGTTTCCTGAACGTTTGCCTTTTGCAAAGCTCACCTGCTCTTCTGGGGCTTTAAATGTTTGATTTAATAATTCCAGTATGCTATGTGGAAGAGAGAGTGGATGAGAAAAGAATGGGGGCTAAGAAAAAGGAGAAATTAGTGGAGATGACAGAGAGAAGTCAAGGTAGAAGTCATGAAGCAAAATCAAGTAGAAGAAAATGGAAATACAGCAGGGAGGAAAGAGTTCATCTAGGAAATGGCTTAGCATACGTTTGATTCACCTCTTGTATAACTGCAAACCAAAGAAATAAAAGTGGAAATACGGAAAGCTGAGCACAAAGAGAAGAGCTTATGCTCACCCTTCTGTATTCCCACTTTCTTTTCCTGCATCAAGGACTTGCATGGTGTGTGCTGGAAAGGCCAGCCAGGGGAAGGAGGGGCAGAGACAGACAGGAATCGCCTACAGAGAGTTCGAGTGTGTCCTTCTGCCCTCAGTTTCCCTTGCATTCCCCCACCCCCAGCCACGCAGCTGCCGGTGACTCGGCGGTCACTAATGCATTCCGTGTCCCTGCAGGGGCTGGCACAGCTGCTGGCCCTGCTGGGGGCAGGGTTCCAGCTCCATCTCCAGCCCCATCTCAGTAACCGAGGGGGGATTGCGGTGTTAGAGCTGTCCCTGGGAACTGGGACCGGGATTTGCTGTGCTGCTGGCACACGAGGGTCAGCCAGGGACTACGTGCGCTGCGGTGGTGCTGCGAACAGGAGAAATGATGGGGCCACATGGTCTCCAGAATTCCTTAAAGCCAGCTCGAGCTGTGCCAGCTGTGAAAGTTTCTGCCTGCTTTGGATTAGAGAGTTGTTTAGGGATCTGGGGCAAACCAGTAAAACAGGCTGATGAATCCACACGGTAGGTGCCAATCTGGGTTGCTGCCTTTTTCAGGAGTAAACAACTAGGAGCCATTGTTCATCTTCCTAACTCTCTGCAGGACACAGGCTGTAAATTACATCGAGGAACAAAAGCTTGATGGGAGTAGAACCGGGCGCTCAGCTTCCCAAGGGAGTGCTTTGCCCTCCAGCCAAAGGAGCAGCTTTTCTTGCTTAAACCAGCACAGGCTCCTCTCATGCCTTCCCGGCAGCACTCAGAGCCCAGGAAAAGTGTGCACTTCAAGATTTGCCACACTGGAGCATTTACAACCGTTGCCATTACAAAACCTGTTTTCAGGATTGATAATGAAAATTAAATCTGCTCTGAAATTTAATCCAGTCTGAAATGCAGGAAACTAGATTGCAGTCTAGGGACATGGAGGAAATCTCATTAAAAATAGCATATTTTATTGATATTACAGATAAGTGGGTATGAAAACCTCCCTGCTCCCCCAAATCTGATTTTCAGCCAGCCTCACAGATCACCCGTAGTCTACACAAAATACACACAGCCATGACCAGAACTACCTAATGACATTTGTGCTTTTAATATTCACAAAGAGCAGTTGCTGTTCAAACTCATAACAAGTTTGAAATATTCACCAAATTATGCTCAGAAAATTATTTTTTTGATTCAAAAAATAGTATTTCTGCTGATAATAGAACAAAAATTAAAATTAGGAGCTGCATTTTTTTAGAAATTTTGGGGCTTCAAAAGACAAAAGCCAGCTATTTTCACAGCAACAAAATTCGATTCTATCTTTCTTTCAATTTCTCCCATTCAATAGTGAAACCAATCTCTATTGATAATGTTTTTTCCATACAGGTTCATTCAGGTACATCCATTTTCTTGTCTGTCCACAAAATAAAATCTAAATATTAATTCTAGGGAGAGGCTGCAGCACTGAGTTCAGTAGAATTTTGGTCTTTCAATTAAGCTAGGTCAGAATTTTTATCCTCTGTGTGAATTCCTGCAAAACCCCCCAACATTTTATATCACTGTAAGCCATTCATGTTCCTTTTCTAGGGCTCCAACATATGTACTTCCTCTTAGGATTTTTTATCAAAATTAATTAGTGCTGGCTACAGTTCACATATGTGATAAAATCACAAATGAGTTATTTTGGGGTTCCTGTTCCATATTTTACCAGCAAAGATTCAGTATTCACTGTATCAAAGGTGTCACAGAAAAACACTCTTTTAAATTCTGGGGTTGTATCCATTTTCAGTCTTATTGTTTCATTCTTTTTTGAAAACTTAATTAATTAATCATTTTACAAATTTTTGACGCCAGTAGTTTAGCTTCTTGTGGCCAAGGAAGTAAGCAAATTCCAAATCTTAGACATTTAACTCTACTCACAGACTCAAAAGGGATGCTCTGCTGCATTTCTTCAGCTGAAGATTTGCTTCACAACTTTTCTGTTCCTATGTAAGCTTTTCCCAAACTAAAGGAGAAGTTATGTATTTCTCACAAGGAAATCCCCAAAACAAAGCCAAAACAAACCCAAAAACCAACCCCCCAAACTCAACAGTTTTTTCAGAGTCCTACATCTGCTTTGACTAAATTTTCTGAGCAGAATTGTTCCCTTCAGCCAGGCTGAATTTGGACTGCTGTCTACCTGAGACATAAGCTGACCATGCTTGTGTGGGAAAGAAGGAAATATTTTTGTGTCATTTCTTTCTTGGAATGCGAGTGTGTGTCCTAGACGTGTAAGCAGGCAGATGGCACAGGGAGTGGCCAAGCTCACATGTCACATACAAATAGCTCATTACCTATTTTTGTGATTTATCACATGAAATGGTGTAATGCTATCAATTATTTTTCTGGTGTAGATGTGTCTTTTCCTTTTGCATTAGGTGCAAGCAGCTCCATGCAGGTGGTCTGAATGTGTCTAATCTTAGCCCAATATCTCAGGTCAACAAGCAAGAGAGAGTCTTTCCAAAGCAGAATACCACCCACCCTTGCTGAACACATGCAGAAGTATTGAAAATATTGAGATGAATAAGAAGTAATATTTTGGTATCTGGAAAACAATCTATTCATAATCAAGTATGAGAAAGGCTAGAATTAGAAACTTCAGACCATGAAGAGACTAGGAATTTCCACTCTGGGTTAAATAAGATTCTGTCTCTATCCCTAAAATGGATGTTATTCTCCCTTTAGCTGTACAAAAGAAAACTTTTTTTTTAAAATATATTCTGTGTCATTATTAATACAGGGTATTAATGGAGAGGCAATTTATGTTCATCAAAAATAGGATGCAAAATTTCCTAAATTTTAAATAAATGTTTAATTATTTTGTTTCATCCATAAGCTGTGAATTTTAAAAGTAATTTAGCAATTGAAGAAAAAGATATATTTAGTAAATTTAAAATGTTAATTAACTGTGGGCCAACATTTTGAAATGTCACTAAACTTTATTCATGGATTTTGATGCCAAAAATATTATAGAGATATATGTACAGGATTTTACAGAACTATTTCTCTTTCCACTTTAGACAATAAGGTATATAGGAGATTACTTTCTAATTGCTTTGAAAGCCATTTCCTAAAAAAAAAAAAGTAGCATATTCACTAAAGAAAATGTGTTTTATCCATAATTTTGAAGTTGCTAGCTTCATAATAAAAGGATTCCCTGTGTTTAAAGGATAGATTTTTCACTTTAACTTTGTCCCATCAGATATTCTAGACCTGTAGGAAAAGCCTGTTGGAACCTGTTGCTAAAAATTTGGCTGGTTGAGGAAAGGATAGCCAGCTGTCTCTAAGTCAAAAGGCAAAAAAAAAGGCAAAGTCCTGAAAATCTTTTTATGTGACTTTCTTGCACCTGTGGCTGGAGAGACCTGTCTGTATTTTCCTATTGTTTGTGTTAATGGAGATTAAATTAATGAGAAAATTACTTCAAGTGGGAAGATGGACCAAATGGTAATCTGATGTAGGGCGGTTCATTCCAGATTTGGCAAAGGAAACTGAACTCAGGGCATTTCTGGCTGTCAGTCATGGCCACGTGCTGGTTGTTAAAGGTGAGAGGTGCTGGCTTTGGTGATGCCTGACCAACCCCTCATCCCACAGCACAGGAACCACTGTTTCAATTCTCCAGCTCTGAAGAGAAGCCAGTGCATGGAGACGCCACGGGAAATCTCCAAGGCATGCAAGAGGCAAGTCTTTTGCTTATCTACAGAGGCCTTGAGGTTTTAACCAGGGGTTTCATGAGGAGCCAAACAAAACCACACACTGCAATGAACACATGTCCCTCAGGAACTGAGACCTTGTCTGAACCTCAAAGATCTCATACCTTTTCATCCTGTTTCTCTGCTTTCTGAATTGGGAATAGGAGGAAAAAATCCTTCTGTACCTTTTGCCATCAACACAATAAAATATCAGCCTTAGTCCTCAGTATCACTCACTTCTGACACTGGCATTTTTCACTACTCTTGTTCAGTCATTATTCTTGTTGGAGCAGCCTGTGCAGGAGCATCGAGGGTAGAACAGGCTGTGGGAAATTGAACTGCCTCGACTTACCTTCTGCATGATGTTATCCTCCAGCAGCGAACAAAAACATTGCAGAAAGCTTCACTGCAGAGCAGGCATTTTACTTTCTCTTAATTGAACCACAAAAAGAGAAAATGGTGAGATAGGAATAAATAAGCAAAATATTTTTTGGGAAATATCCAGGCTGTTAGAGATTCTTTACCAGGGTTCAGAAACTCTAGTGCTTTTATGTTCATGTGGTTTACAATAATGAAGAGATTTTAAAATGCAGGAGGAAAAGCTTATAACAAACAGTGCATTTCTGAGGTAACTCAGGAGAGATTACACAAATTTTCCTACAAGCACACTAAGTATAACTTTTGACTAGACTTGTGTAAGAAGAGACAGTTTAGTGGCTCTTTAAAACTCAAGTGTGCCTGCCTGCTTAGTCAGTACTAGCTCTCCTTCCACTCCCCCTTCTTCTGCTGCTGGGTAACTTTTGTGCAATATGGGTGTGACTTTTGATGGAGCTTCCCCCTCCCAGTTATGTCATTACTTCAGTTCCTTTGAATCAGAATAAAAAGTGCAGCAAACTTCAGACTCATTGACTGCAGGCTTAACAAGCGTCGGGGCTTTTCTTCTTTCTGCAGCTTGCAAGGATCTTTGGATTTTGCAAAACAGTTCCAAGGAAACAATGGCCAAGTTCTCCTTATGGGCAACTTTTGGATTATGTTTGCTGAAGCTCTGTCTAACAGAAACAGGTAAGATTTTTATGAATGAAAACACTTATGATTGTTATGTTAGTGCTTCAGAGAGCAAGCGTGCTTCTGCTAGTTAACAGCTTTCTTGCATCTATAGACTTTTATTATTTCAGGTGTTATCAGAGATGTTTTAGAAGGGTAATCTCAGTTGTGCTGGTCTGTACAACCACAGAAAGCTGTGTATTGCTTGTAAAGGGCAATTCCAGATCTATAAAAACTAAATTGCAGAACATTAAAGGATGAAGTTTAAACTAAGAACAGACCTACATTAGGGAATTCAGAATGGTCTGGTAAAGCTCAACTCGACAATGTGACTGCTGTGACAAACGCAGTTTGCTCTCCCCGCTCCGCTTCGGACTGCAAGGGGGGAAAAGGGGGGTGGAGGGAAGGGGGTGAGCCCTCCACCCAGTTTATCATTGCATTCTGGAATTTACATGAGCTGAACCAACAGCTGAAACAAACTACATTTGGGCATAGCCTTGCTGAACAGGAGAAAAGCTGCATGGATCCCTGCTGAAATTTGGAGAGCTTTTATGCCAAGCATGCTTGCTCTGGACTTTCTAAGGTCTCTTTGGGGCTGACTGATGAGCTTTTGAAACAAAGGGGATGAGAAGTGACAAAATTCAGCTATTTATCACTTACCTTCCTGAAGCTTGGTTATCTGCTTCAAATATTTGAATTTAAAAATCTAAGATTAATACAGAGAAAAATTAAAACTTTTATGTCCCAAGTGACAAAAAGCTTTTGAAATTTCACGTGGTGCAAGCTCAACCATGTTTTAGGGGAATGAACATACTTTTAGCAGACTCTTACTGTGACTGCAACTGCCTCGAGGCATTTTGTGGTGAGGGATAACAGTTGTGCTTCTATATTGTTTTTGTACTCATCAGTTCCAGGAGTCTAACAAAATGCATTTTTTATGGCCATTGTCACCCAAGGGCTGTGTGTGTATAGTAAATATATGTCTCATTTGCCTGAGCAGCAGGGGATACTTCTGTAATGGTTGCAGTGCTGCCAGGCTGTGAATGGGTGTGTCACAGGGAACAAGTTCCCAGTGTATCTGTGATAGCTGAAGCAGCCTCATTGCTTTTCCTTCTAAAATCGTGTGTCCATTGCACCAAAATGCTCTTGCTAAGATCAGGTATATAGACAAAGCCTTAAGAGAAAGGACAGGGCTACTGTAGGCAAATAACGTAGGTCTAAGATGTGTGTAAATCCTTGGCTTCATCCACGTCTGTGCACTGTAAAAATATTATACCTGCTCGACTGATTTTTACTTCTATGAGCTGCCTGGAGTGTCCTAGAGAGCAGGGTGTGCACTGGCTCTGGGAGTAATGTGTTTTTACAGTGAGACACAAAGCCCCATAATAGAGCCTTCAGCATAGTTACAAAAAGTGTGTCAAACTTCATATATGCCCTCCAGGGAAGTTTCTTTACTGGCTTAGTAAGGTATTAGACTAGAGCTACAGTATATTTTAGTTGGTATACAGTACATTCCAGCTTGACTTTGTAGTCAGTAATGATTTCAAAACAGCAGTTGGTGGTGTTTTCTTTTTTTAGCCAGTGATTTTACTGTGCATCACAGACTAATGGCTATTGCTGTTGGGAAACTCCTGAACTGGAATTTTGATTCTTTTAGTACAGACTTTTATGGAGTTAAAGAGGACCTGGAATCACTCTTAATGTGATTTCAGAAGGAAAAATGAGATACAGAGAAAGCTGAAAAACTTACTCATCCTTATTTCTATGGTGTTGTGACTATACTGTCACTGATATGTTTCTTACTCATGGTGTTGACATGACTTGTCTAAGGAGTCTGGATCCCTGAGCATATAGATGCTGACATCTTGGTTAATGATGTTTTTGGAGGAGATTTTCTCCTGTGAGCATCACGTAGGTGTAGAAATACTTTTCTCAGAGTTTTCCTCGATTAACACGAAGTGAATCGTGGAAGTTTGACCCCCAAGCTGGAAGAAACTGGAACAGAAGTAGTAGTGGTAAAGATGAGATGGAAAGAGGGAGGATGAGTCTGCCCGTGGGAGGCAGGAGCATGGCTGTTAGCAGTGCAGAGGTTGCCAGAGCCCCATTGCAAGGTAAGGCTCTGAGACAGGGCTCCTGCAGCTGCTGGTCGCTCACAGAGGATGAGACCTGCCTGCCCCTTGGTTTACACATCTATCCTGTAAATTTGTAAATAGAGCAGTTTGAAGAAGCTCTTTGTGCTAGTTTATTTTCACTCCGTCCTTACAGTGTGTATCTTGGCAGTTTTCCAAAGCTACAAAGTAACTAGACTTTATTGAGAGATCACTTGAACTTTCCATCCTCGTTTAGTGGAAGGGTTACGGGACTGCACTGGAAACACTCAAACACGCAGAGCCAACAAACCATGGCAGGGGATTGTTCTGCAGTCTTTGGAGAAATGTTTGAAGATTCTTTAGGTGCTGGTGTTCACCACAATGAAGAGCCATTACCTTGAAAATAGGAAGTCGGAGAAAGGCTTAATGAGGACAGATAGCATCATACAATTGAGGAAGAACTTTTCTAAGTAAATGCTTTTAAAACCACCAGTAGCTCTAGCCAAGGTTAAACAAAATGTTCATCCATATGTGGTGTATCTTTCTTTCCAGAAGAGTTCCCATGAATTTTATAGGCCTGAATTGTAGATAGTGTGAATTTTGCAGTTATTCATCTGTCACCTAAACATGCATCAGGTTTGACTGTATCAAGAACGTGCCAGCAGACGGAGATATCACGACATGCTGATAGACAGATAAACACCAGAGAGAACCATGAGCTCATTAGTCCTAAAATACTTGATGAAAGGATGTGATGATATTTGATAATATTAGTTCTGAGTGTAGTTGACTGATAGTAAAGCATGTTATAGAGAAGCAGAGAAAAAGCAATGTAGAGTTCCTTCATAAGGAGAGGGTAAATCAGTCAAAGAATTTAAAAGTTTTTTGACATTCCGGATGCTGTAAAAAGGCTTCTCCACCTGTTTTCTGGTCTTCTTGCATCGCATTTTTGTTCCAGAACTAAGGGATAAGTATTTGAAAATACAGTCAATATGGAAGATGTTAATTCTCCCCTTCATATATCACTGTTTGATCTTTTATTTTCAAGAGAATACTATGTGAGACAGCAAGGGTAAGAGTTCTGCAACATTCACCTCTAAAATTGTTTTTTCCAGGACCAAGGCTAAGTGTACATAGTTATCTGTGAAATATAACTTCACAGAGAGGATAATTGTGAAACAAACATGACCCATCACAGTAATCTTGCCTGCTTTGAAAACAACAAAACATTGCACTGGAACAATTAATGGTGTTCAAAACACATAATATTTTAGAATCAGCTGGCATCTGGGAGCACGCTGATTTAATTTGTCAGCATTAAACTGAATTCTTAAAATAGAGAAATGGAAACTTCCAACTTGCTAGAAAGTAGAACACATCCACAGTGTTTTGCCTTTGCCTGTGGAGGTTTCTCTGTGACAGATCTGGTGGTTTGGACCGTTCTCTGTGTGTTATCCATGACTGTAGGTGGGAAGCCAGCTTGGTGTAGTTGCTGGTCATTTTCCAGGAGTCCATCATCTCTTAACAGACAGTCATCTCTCCCTCCCAGAGAGGTAATAATAATTTCAAAGCTATCAGACGCTGCAATTATCAGTGGCCATTAGGGGTGCTGCTAATGGTAGTGGCAGAGAGGATTGTGTGCTGTGTTTATCAGTTTCCTCCCCGCAGTGCCTCAGCAGTAATATCAGTAGCAGCTGGCTGTGATTTCCCTCCCTCGCCGCAGCTGCCGGAGCTGCCCCCGCCCAGGGGACGGCAGAGGAGCTCATCATACCAATAAAGAGTTTGCAGGCAGTAATGTGAAGTGGCAACTGAGAAAAAGAGGGGCTTTCCTTGGAGAATCTTTCCAGTCAGACAGAAAGTTGAGCTAATTGCAATTTAAAGTTCAAGCCTCCATGACTGTTTCCTGCCTAACGAAACCTGCAGTCATTTTTTGAGTCTGTGCTTTCAATTAGGAACATAATTGAACTTTCTTTTGTAAAGCAATGGCTTTGGGACTTTCCAGTTCCTCTACATGACAACACTGGCAACTTTATATAATACAGCAGTCTTATTTTGGTACAATAACCTTCAATTCTCATATTGTGAAACATTAAAAAAACCCACCCCTCCCCCCCGCAAAAAACAACCCCAAAAAGTGAACCAACAAAAAAAATCCGAGCTGAAGAATAATCTACAGTTTTAACCATTGAAAACATGAAAGCACAATCAGGGAATGCTAATTCAAAGTAAAAATCACAGAGGAGACCTGAATTCTACTTACATTTGGAGTTTGGAAAATACTTTGGTTCACTTTTTTTTTTTTTTCTTTTCTCTTTTCTGTTGATGATTGATGTAGCTTAGTAGCTGGAAACTCTAAGAGACTGTTGTCTTAAAAA
>VWYP01027304.1:848886-872674 GCA_013400435.1 Pycnonotus jocosus | reverse complement strand
AAAAAAAAAGGAATAATGCCAGACATGCAGCAGCTGTATTAGAACTTCCATCTCTCTTTCTGCTAATGATACTGTTCCAAAAGCAGTGTGAGAAGGTTATAAACACATTGCCAGAGTACACACTCACAGCTGCCTAGGAAAAGGGCATGCAATCCTCAACTTCACAATTAATGTGCGTTTTACTAAATACCTGCTTTCAAAAATAAGATGCTGCCTCTGACAGAATGTATAATAGTAAAAAATACCCCTGCCATGGCATAGCTTTTTTTAATTATGTATGTCTCACTGTGACAGCATGTTAGCAAAACAGGTTCTCAGAAGTACATTTCCCTAGGGGGCTTTTTTATTGTTATTTTTGTTAATGGATAGGTGTCTGTAAAGAAGCAGGGTGTGGTGTGTGTGGGTGGTTGTAATGAATAGTTTCTTGCAGGTTTCCCATACAGAAGTGAGAGGTTAACTGAAGCTCTGTGGATGTTCCCTGGGCACCCAGACCCCTGTGAGCAGATGTGAGCGAGTGCCCCGGCAGCAATCAAGCTGCTGACCAAACTGGTGTGTAAAAGTTGAGTGCCAGCCTTAAGCTGGCAGGCTCTGAGAGAGAACGGAACTTTCCAGCAGGGAGGTGCATCAGCAGGGCTTGGGATGCTGCATGCCAGGGCAGCGAGGCTGCGGCTGTTTGCAGGGAGCGCCCCGAGCCCACATGCCCACTCAAAACACACTGAACGGGCTGGAATATGCTCCTCCTGCAGCGTGTAAATGCAACAGTTCAGCCGGGCTGTAATGGTTGTAATGGGAGTGGTTTACCCACTCTTTGCCATCGGCCAACTCGCATCTTTGAGATGAGGTGGAGTGTCCCTATCACGGAATGAGGGAGTGACACAATATGTCAGTGCTAAGGACAGCCAGGCCTTCCCAGCTCCATCCTGGTGCTCTGGATAAAGCTTCTGCACAAGGAATATGGAATAGTTAACCAGGCAGGTTCAAGGGAAAGTAGTATTTGCCAATTATAAAGAAACAGGATCCATTAACAATGAAGACACTGAGGGTGCGGCCTGAACTCATCTTTCACTCACTTCCTTATTCTTCCTCCTCCTCCTTGATTAGCTGTCCTTCATTATTTCCATGTCCTTTCCCTTTTCCATCATTTACACAAGTGTGTAAATGTAGGAAAAAAGCTTCTTTTGCTAATGAGTCTTCATATTTATAAATGTTCCCATATATTGCTTATGCATAAATTTGGCATGTAGGAACACTTAGAACATGGAAGTGAAATAATACATATTTTGTTTAAATCAATTTGGCCAGTAGTAGTGCTGTAAAAATCAGATACAACTTTATTGCTTTTACAGTTTTATCATGTTTACTTGTGTGTTTGCACACTGAGGACTGTCAGCTTTTTCACTTCAATAACAATTGTTTCCTGCTAGACAACAGTAAATGCAAAGTAGTGCTTCCTTAAAGAGTTCTTATTCCATGCTTATCTTTTTATGATTAAGGTTGTTTGAAGCAGTTTGCCAAGTGAGAACTGATATCTTTTGCCCTACTGTCAGAGTTAACCTTCTTTAGATTCAAGAACTTGAAAGTTTATTTAATAATTAGGTGAAGAATAGGGTATTAAATTTACTCAAGTTTTGCTCCTGTTTGAACCAATACTTCCTAGTAATAAATATCTACTGTCTTATTGAGGTTTTGTAGGTATCTGTACTTAGAGCTTGATGCTCTGGGAAAGGCTGTTGGGCTGGAATGTGCAGTGTCTTTGGAAGATTGGTATTAACAAAATACCACTCTTCCATTGCACTATTTAAAGTAATCTTGTCTTCTTGTGAGGAGTAAAATCTCTCCTAGCACAGAAAATAAAAATGTCCTCCTTGAGACTGCATATTGAGCTCTAAGCTTTTAAACTCCTCTTTTCCAGAATGTAACCAAATCATTTTATAGCCTACTGAGAAGAGATACTTGGTGGTTCCAGTCCATCACTGAGCAGGCACAGCTAAGGTTTTAGAGAAGCACTTATCCCTTTGACAATTACTGTATTAAAGTAGTAACTGCCAGATATTTTGAGCATGTGAGACACATTCCCATGGTGACTGCCTAGAGAGAAGTTTCTTTCCTGCTTTTGTGGCTTGCCTCAGTAAATCCCTGGATCCATTTGCTCCCTGATGTGGTAAAAACACTGCAAAGCTCTTCTAGGAGTGTCTATGATGACTTTTGTGTCTCATGACATTTCTACAAGATCAGTTCTATTAATTTTTTTTTCCTCCATTTATTCTTATGGCTTAATTTCCTGGCTGCTTTTTGAATGGGAAAAGATTACAGTAGTTTTGCTTTATTTTCTCAACATATTCTTGACCTGCCAAGTCTCACACATTATCCAGTAGTGATACTGTTTGTGCTCACACTGAACAGAGCATTAGCTGTTTTTGTTGGGGGTTTTTTGTTTTGTTTTGTTTTTACAGTGAAACAGGGACAATCTTAGCGTATCAGGGAAGAGTAAGATCAGTACAGTTTTTCAGGTGATTTTTTTCAGGGTATCTCTAGGCACATTAGACAGTGTTTTCTGTCTCTGTGGGCTCATGTGGATTAGAAAAAGCCCAATTGTCCAGTATTCCAGGAGGAGACACATCCTGTGAGTAGGAGATTGTTAAAACCAATAACCAAATCTGAATTTGCTTTCTGATGATGTTTTGATGAGAGTTTATTTTAATTCAGGCAGCACATATAACAAGGAGTTTATGTTTCTTTCTGGAGCTGGAGATGGTTTTTCTTCCTCTTTTATACTTTTTAAGAACTCTTATTACTTATATTCATTCCAGCGGGGACCAGACCTATTGTAAATTAGTGCAGCATAAACAGTATATTGCATAAAGAATAGTGCAAGAGTGGTAAGATGTTGCAACACTGCCCTTAAAGAACAGTAGAATTTCTGTCCAAAATTTTGCATTTGCAAATGAATAAACTCTTTAATTAATTTCTTTTGCTGTGCAAAGGAGGAAAAATTTAAAAAGCTCTCTCTGCCTGACTAGGCTACCCTTCAAAATAAGATATAAACAATGTTGTTTGCTGCAATTGCTTCTGTGTTATCACAAACCCATTTAAAAAACCAGCATAGACACAGCATTGAAAGTCTTGGGCCCAGCAAGGTTTATCTCCATTAATAACCTACAAAAGTATTTATCAATAACATTTACTTGATATACATCCATGTCTTCAAAGCTCAAGGTGGACATTAGTAACAAAAACGAGTGCTCTCTCCTCAATATACCCTTGAGTTCCTTAAGCATTCAAACATTTCAGCATCAGCACAGGTCTGAGATGTATTCCTTCTGTTTGTCATCTGCTGGATCCTTCTGACTATTGTAGAAGAACTTGAATTCTTGAAACAGATTTGACATCTTAGGTTTTCTCAATGTATCACTTCAGAAATAGACGGTGTCTCTGTTGAAATTTTGTTCTGTTTGTTTTTGGCTTTTTTTCCCCTTGCATTGCACAAAGTTCACATAAATATTACTATGTTTGGTCAAGAGGGAGTTACCTTATCTGGTGGATTTCATCAACACCTTCAGCAGAGCTGGAGTCAGGCTGCATGTATTTAAATTACTCTAGAACTAAGAATTTGAAGTCTAGATGTAGTAGTACTCCACAGAGAAAGAATATTCTCAACTAGTGAGAAAGAAGTGAACTGACAAACATGCTGCCAGCAGAAAATAATGATTTGTGATTTTTGTAGCCCATGGGAAGTCACTTTTTAACCCCACCTTACAGATAGGAGAACAGAGAGACAGCAATGCAGCTGTGAACAGAACATCTCCAAAGTCCCAGCCCTTTGTCCCATCAACAAGATTAGTGCCTCTTTTTCTTCAGTTTCAGAAAGCAGGTATGATTTCACATACAGGGCTATTTCAGATGAAAAAAGCATTATGATTAACTGTAAGAAAAATGTTCTTGTGCAAATATTATTCTACTGGAAGGGAAGTGAACAAGAGCACAGAGGACCAGAGCATTCTCTGAAAACTGTTACCGTAAAAACAGGAAACTCTCTTCAGTTACTGTTTGGCAATCCATCACTGAGTCTGGCTGTGCAATCCTTCCTTCAGCCAAATAATACGTGTGAGAAAATACTCCTGATGAGTAAGAGCGTTTTCCTAATTTTTGAAACAGCCATACAACTGATTTTTTTGTAGACTTACAATGAATTTCTTAACAGTATCAATCTTCTGTCTGGCTTTATTACTCATAGTGCTCAGGTCATGCCATTTTATCAGCACAGTCACAATCACACTGCTGTTGACTCACAGCAATTGCAAGGCGATGTATTGACACCTTTTTTCCACCCCAATGGGATACAAATATATCCACAGTGATAGTCATGGCAACATGAGTAATTGAAGCCTATCTTTTACTTTTTAACTCACTGGTTTTGGTATCTTAAATTGATTTCTATATTGGGAAATAGTCCAGCCTCCCACCCTTCCAGAGGAAGTGGTTTTATGAGTGAGGTGAATTAGCAGTTTGTTATAGCAAGGTGTGTCTAAGACATGTTTTTAGGCTGTTCAAGGAAGACAAGAGGATCTATACACAATGATTGGTAGCAAATCACCTGGAAAAGTGGTTTCTCACTGCACCAGCTATTTCTGCTGTTTCTAAGACATCACAGAATCACAGTATGGCTTGGGTTGGAAGGGCCTGTAAAGACTACCTCATTCCAACTCCCTGCCACGAGCAGAGATGCCACCCTCTAAATGAGCTCGCTCAGGGTCCATTTAACCTGGTCTTGAGTGCTCCCAAGGGTGGAGCTTCTCTGGGCAACCTGTTCCAGTGCCTCACACCCTCACAGTGAGGAACTTGGTCCTAATATCAAGTCTAAATCTTTTCTCTTTTAGTTTAAAACTCTTCCCCCTGTCCTATCACCATCTGCTTGTGTAAAAAACTTTCCCTCTTTAAAACAAAAAATCAACTCTTTAGGGGTTTTTTAAGGCTGCAGTGAGGCCTCCTCAGTGCCTTCTCTTCCCCAGGTTGAAGAATCCCAGCTCTCTCCTCCTCTCTTGGTAGGAGATGTGCTCCAGCCCTCCAGTCATTTTCATGGCCCTCATCTGGGCTTGCTCCAACAGGTCCATGTCCTTCTGTTGGGGAACCCAGAGCTGGATGCAGCACACCAGGTGGAGTCTTACAAGGGCAGGGTAGAGGGAAAGAATCATTTCTTTGCTCTGCTAGTCACATTCCCTTGGATGCAGCTCAGGATGCTGTTGGCTTTTTGGACTGGGAGCACACAAAGGTGGCTCATATCCAGCTTTTCATCCTTGACGAATCCCAAATCCTTCTTGCCAGGGCTGCTCTCAATGAGTTTTTCTCCCAGCCTGTACTCTTATGTCCTGGATGGATGCTTTGTCTAATGCTCTTGATAAACTACTAGATGAATTTTGCTTCAAGTAACATCCTTGGTGGGGGAAAAATATTGTGGTGCTTTATTAATTAGTAACTGCTCAAGTTTTGTAATTATTAAGATAGCATATTCCCAAACTGTCGTTTTAATTGACTCTTGGTCAAAATGAATCCAATGTCACAGAACTCTCTGTACCTGAACTGAGGCCTGTCACTGTATCATTTACCATTCAAATGTGGATTTAGCTCTGGATCTTTTTGTAACATCCAGCTATATCTCATTAAAACAAATTACTTGAATCAATGAGCATCACAGCAACATCACTGGCTTCACAATAATTCCAGCACTTTTGGTAAACAATGATGCTTCACTATTTGAGACTGATTACATGCAAGCAATAGTACATTGCCTTTATGTATCTCCACTGCCTAAATATATGTAGGATTTAATGTAGTATTTGATATCATAGAATATCAAGGCCACAGTGCCAGTGCTTCTTTCCCATTCTTCCCTCAAGCAAGAGAATCTTCACTGCCTTTTATGAATTTTTAAATTTAAATAAACTTTTTTTTAAAATAGGAAAAATATTGCTATTCCCACCATATTTGTGATAGCAACACCATTGTGGACATACTAATGTTTATTGCAAACTCTAGTTATTAAACATGCCTTTTTATTAAACCAGTTCTTAAAGATTCATAACTAAGACTAAGAATTATTAAAGTAATTTAACTGCTCATGCAGCTTAGTGTATGAGTAACATGCATACATCTTAGGAAAGTTACTTGCTAGTCAGCGTTTTCTGTATAAACCCCAAGATTCTTCAAACCCTAGTATATGGGTGGATAGAGTCACAAAAATCCAAAAAATGGAAATACTTTGCCACCAAAAATTCCAGGAGAAGTTGCCTGCTGGCCTAGGCAATCTGGTTACAGGCTCTGGGATCCCTGTCATTCTTATTTTAGGAGAAAAACAAAAGGAGTAGTGGATGTGACAATATTCTGTCATCAGAAGCTTGCATAAGAACTTTCCCTTTGACTTCTACAGATCATTGTGAGGCATATTCTGAGCAGCCTTCCTTTTTTCAGTATGTCTACCAGAGTTATGTTATCTTTGTTTCGACTGGCAGAGCTTTTGAAAAGATTCCTGAGGTTCCTTTCTTTGACTGGATAAGTGAAGGCGCAGTGAATAAGGCTGTTTGGGCTCCAGGCTGGGGCTCTGTCTGCTGAGCCACTCTGTGTGTCAAAGGCTTTTACCCCAAATAACTAAATCAGTCAAACAGTGAAAATCAGACTCCAGCTATCATTCTCCAGCTTTGCTTCATGTGTTTCTTCACCTGGGTTGCATGGAACTGATCCCAACTGATTCTCTTCACAGCCCTTGTTACTCAGCCTTTGGGGTTAGACTACTCACTGGAGTACAGCCTGGAGCTCTCCTCTATTGGCAGTGATGATTGTGTTTTCATCATTTCGAGGGGGGCATATCAGATAACTAATTGCAGACTATGATATCACTGCCTGCAATTTTTCCCCCGAGGTGCTACGCAGCTGTACCACATTCTACTGGAGTCTGAAAACTTTCAGCTCCCCATTGGGTGAGACTATTACAAAAAGACTAATATTAATGTCAGCAGAGAGGAGGTTTATCACAAGTGATGACACAGTATAGGCTCACTCAGGATGTTTACCAGAGCAACAGTTGCCACGCAGATAAATTATGATTGGAAGATGCATTAGCAGATTCTTTTCTTCCTACAGCAACTGCTGAGGACTGAAGCATATTTCTTGTACTTACTTGCATTTTGAGTGACTCTGTGAATGTTTGATTTATTAATAGCACTACCCCCACACCCATTGTATTAAAGCAGTAGCCAGGAGAGTTGTCAGTTAAGAGACTGGAGATTTTTGTCCGTCAGTAAACAGATGAAGAGACAATGACTTTGATGATCAGTAGGAAGATTCATTAGGAACAACAATTTAGAAGAAAGTCAGCAGCTTGAGCTTTGTCCCACACCCCATTTCCAATGAGCACTCCCAGAAGTAAGACAGAAATGCAAGGTATACTCGCTAATTTTTGCTGGAGAAAGAACCTCTCACAGCCCTGTATCCAGCTCTGGCCTCTGTGCATACCTCCAGCCACATTTCTTTGTCTCTGCAGAGATCCACATCAGCCTTGGACCTCAAGGTCAGCATGGCTGTCTCATGACTTTTCATGCAGTGAACAGCACACAGGAAAGTGAGAAAGCTACACTCTTATTTGCTTTTTTCAGACTGAATTACTAGGTACCCAAATATAACTGAGTAGTAGGAACAGCTTGGGCAAAACTTCAAAGAAATTTCTGACTTTATACCTTTGGATGTATGGAGAGTCATCTTCATTTTCTCGTCACCACACCCAACTACTAAGAATATGTTGTCTCTATTTATAGCAGGAAGTCCTTGCAAACATGCAGGTAAATCCCTTTTAAAGTGTTTTCCTGGACATTGCTGTCTTTAAAAAGACAGGTGTGCAGAGAAATTTTCCCTCACTGAATATCATGTATCTATTAGGGATATAATTATGTTAGGGTTTTTCTCTCCCATTAAAATTTTCAAGGCTTAGAACATATTTCTATGCCAAACTGAAGTGAAAATATGACATTTTAAAAAATCCCCCAGGCAAATTTTTGTCTGGGTTCCTTAAACCACCTACATATATTGCAGCCATGTAAGTATTTAAACCTAACTTTCCTAAGTGATTTTATTTTATTATTTTATTTTATTTTATTCAAATGAATTATTTTAATTTCAGAGTTAAGGGTAGTTTCAAATTGGAAAACAAGCCCCTTATTTTGCTTTGTTTAAGTATCCACAAGGGATATTTTGAAAACCAAAAATATGGTTTATTGCCACTAAATCTGGAAATGTATTTCTTATAAATCGTTGTAGGTTTCACAACTTGGCAATACTCCAAGGAAATATTTCATCTCAAGAATCTGTGAAGACTTACTTTCACTGTCACTATTTGGAAAAGCCTTGCTTATGGTGCAGATAGTCTATTTCTAGATTTGTTTCTCTACTTATTTTAGAGAATAAAGAATTAGCAGAGCAAGACTGTCTTAACTGGAAGAACACAAAACCAGCCACACTTAATGATGATACATGTGGCTTGATCCTTGGTGCTTTTATGTTGGGATGGTAAAGGACTGCTTGCTTCACTCACGTGGATCTTGCAAATTTGACTTCTGAATTTTGATCAGTGTGTAGTCAATCCCAGTTTGAGTCCTATTTTCCCAGCTCAGTTTTCCTTTCCTCATCAAGCCCTGAGGGATTCAAGTATAGGTGTGTTTTAATGATGTCGACACGTGTCTATTAGTGACTGTGGCTGGGATTAATGAATCATTTTACATAACCTAGCAAACAGCTATCCAGTGGTTTTCATCACTGACTTGGGCTTTAGTCCAACTTCTGACATAAAGGTAAAAGCCTCTGTATCCTGTTACAGTTGCCTGGGCTGCAAGTTGCTTGAGTGAAGTTTTTTACTAATAGACTCCAAAAAAAAGGTAGAATAATCAGCAAATAATGCCTTCCAGGCCCATGTGTATTGTACTGTATTAGGTAATCACTGAATTATATTTTTTGTACATTTAAGTTCTTGCAGGTGTCAAAATGGCAGTAATCAGGCTAACTTAATATATACATTGACAAAATGTTTTGGATCCTGTAATGTTTCAGGAATCCATCCCATATGAAATTTTGTATTCAGAGGACATTTCCTCAAGTTAGAAATAAAATCTGCATTGTTATTTAGGCATGAAGTCATTTTCATGAGAAAAAATTAAAACACCAGGCATAACTAGAGATAAGTCTGAACTATTGGATTCCTCAGATTTTAGGACTCATATAGCCCAATTCATAGATTTGCCTGAAGAGGAATCGTAATTACATGAATTTTCTTTTAAACATATTTTAATCTGTTTCCAGTATGTTACTTTTTGCTACTTCATTACTAGCATGCATTTAAAGCATTCAAAGTGTAGGTATCAGTGCTAAGCTGGTGGTTGTTCCTGTTCCGAAGTGTCAGTACAAGATTCAATAATCTGTGATGCTAAGGAAACATCTACCCATGTATATATACCTAGAGCTAGAAATCAGTTTAATAAATTTAGAACCAAGGTGTTACAGTAAATGTAAATCCTATATTCTATTGAAACAAAGAGAATGCAAACTATATGCACTGGACTGTAGTTCTGTCCCTGTTATCAGCCCCAGTTTAGCACATCCTGGTGGCCTATCAATCATCTTGAACCGCAAACTGAAAAGGAAAATCCCCATGAAAACATCCCCCCAACATTTCCTGGTTGCCATGCAATTCAGGCTGCGGTTTTACCAAGAAGTCTGTTAACACGTACGAGTCTTACACTCGCTTTCGTTCACGTGGGCAGGGTGCTCGCAGATCTTCCTCTTGCTTTGCTTTGATCTATCTATGCAGTTGCTAAAAGAACTGCTTTACTTCTTTTTTCTTTTTCTTTTTTTTTTTCTTCTCTCGAATACAAGACAGCGTATTCCACCTGGAGAGTGAAACCCCCAGGTGATGTCTTGAAAACAATGAAAAGCAGGGAGTAGTGCATGAGACATCCATACAGTATACCAAAAATCTTCATGGAAAATCAATTCCAGTGGGAAGAGTTAGCGTGAGTCAGTGTTACTCATTATGCATAAGGGTTGCAGAATCAGGGTGGAAGTGGAAATTGCACCTGGTTTCTCACAGTGACAGTTTCTAACAAGCCTGTCCTATTAATTATCAGGGTGTAACTCACACTTCACTGACAGGACAATGCTCTCTAGTCTGTGTGCGGCGATTCTACCCCACCAGTGTGCTCTAGCTAGCAAATTGTCTGGGGAACCAAAGTTAGTGATGTTGGCTGACAAGTATGAACTGAACCTAGTTTAGATATGTGAATGAGGATAGCAGAGAAAGGTTTGCATGCAGATGCTTGAGAGAGGGCAAAGAAATCCCAGCAAAGATGGGGAGAAATGGCCTGTGTGGAAATTTATATTTTCAGTGCTCATAAAGCTCAGCACAGAAGGAGCAATCCATGGCTTTGGTTTGTGTCACCCAATCTCATGGTCTGGGTGAGATTAATGATTATGACAATTCAGAGATATTTCGTACTGTTTGCCTTCTTCAAGGGCTGTTATTAAACAGCTGTAGCAAACCATGTGCATGAAGGAAGAAAGGAAAGATTGTGTCCCATCAGGCCCAAAAGCCAGAAAGCTCTAAGAAGGGGAAGGAGGGAAAGTTTGCGTGCTGCTGGTGATTTCACCATGAGTCCACTCTGAGTCAGCCCCTTTGAAGCTTCAAAAACGTTAAAAGGATCAGCAATAGTTTGTCACGCAGAATGAGTTTTACATTGTCTTGGCTCTTGGAACACAATAAAAATCCATCTTTTGCATAACTGTGTTAAAGCCAGCTAAGTAACATCAACATAAAATTAATGGATCTGACCTTCCTGTCATACGGGAAAAGGTGAAATATGTGTTTTGATTTAAATTTGACAGTCATGTTTCTTTCCTAATTCAAAATTACAAGCCTCAGCATGGGAAAGAAAAATTTAAGGTGTTAATTCAGTTTAGATCCAATTTTTTTGATATAGTATTTATTGGTGTGACCAGAATTTTTTTCGTGAATTCAGTTAAGGGACCCCATTGTGTGAACTTTAAAATTTGAGACTATATAGTAAAAAAATCCTGTGTTCCCTGATAGCTGTGGGTTTGTATTTTGTCATTTTTAAAATGTGGTAATTAGTGCCTTCAAAGAGTAGATGCTGAATTTACGCAATTTGCTTCGACTGTGAAATACCACATGAGTTTTGGGCATTACTTTGGTCCTTTTTCCATACTCAGCTCTTCATGAACAGAGTGTCTCTGCTACAGCAGTGGTACTCTTGGAATGGTAGGCGTGGAAGATATCATCAAAGTGAAAACAAAGATGCTGCCTCAGCATTACTTTAGGGCACTGTGCCAATGAATTTGATGGCCCCAAACCCGGTTTGGAGAACTGGATTGCCACATTTTTGCCTAGGGTTTCCTGGACACCCATGTGATCTCTGGGGCTGCACAAGCAAGGCTTCCTGTGCGTGCAGGCAGCGCAGCGCAGCGCAGTTGGGCAGCACACGTGCAGTGAGCCTGGTGCCTCCCAGCAGGGTCCTGGAGTGCAGGGTCTACTCAGGCTGAGCATTTCCATGGAAAATCTACACGTGTGTAGGCATGTAGCCCACATGCAGTTCCAGTAAGCCTACTTGTGTAAATAAGCCTACTTTTTTAAACAGCAGAAGTCTAAGTAATTGACTCTCTAAGTGGAATTCTGGCTATGACTGAATCTCAGAGTGGTAATGGAGCATAAATTGTAGTGTTTAAAACCAGGAATGGGCTGAGGTTTGATGATAGCTAAACCTACTCCCTCTAAACAAAAGTGAGCTTCACTTTATAATTCAGTGAATCTAGGATTAACTGCAATCAAATGAAACCCAAAGTAAATCTATGTGGTATCTGGTTTCCCCGTGAAAGCTTTTTAGAAATGAGTGTAAAATTATCAGAAAAGATGTTGATGCTCCAAGAAAATTTGTATCCAAAATCACTGATCTTGTTACTTTAAAGTAATCAAATACAACCTCATGATCTGATCTCCATATTTAACATTAAGTCTTGGGCCTCACAGAGTATGTTTTAGGAAGAGAGAATCAAGAGGGGAAAACTAAAGAGAAATCTTTTTCTTGTCTAGGTCATTTATGCTTAGTACAGCTACTGACTGGACAACTTCCAAGACAGTGTCAGGCTTTGAATATGAAGTATTTGGAGCCAAAGTAGAAGTCACTTGCACGGATATGAGATATGAGATACAAGAGCAGATGTGAGAGTAGCTCCATCCCATAGCAGTAGCCAAAGAGTGGCAGAAGAACCATGTTTTTAATGACATAAAAAAATATTAAAAATACCATGAACTGTAATCAGCAAGACTGCTAAACAACTCTGGAATACAAATTGATTTTTTCTAAATTAAATGTTTTTGTCAGCCAAGGTACTGGGGAAGGGGGAGTGGTTGGAGAAGAGGTATTTTTTCCATTCTTTTTGTGGAAAAGCTATCCAAGTAACAATAATAAATTAATTCTCTTGCCTGTGGTGCAAGTATTCAAGATTGGATGCACAGCTTTTGAGTTCCTTTGGACAAGCAAGCATGAATACTATTGGATTCCTACCTATGCTGTGGTTGTCCTCTCATACATCAGCCAGTCTGCATCTAATCTGGTATTTTATCTCCTTGAGTGCTTCCTCTGAGCTATGGAAAGGGAAGTTCCTTGTGGTTTACACTCAGTAGATACCCTGTATATAGAAATAAAATCAATTTATGAATGGACAAAAGCAATTAAAGAAAGACTGCATGTCTTGATTACTATCATTTGCTTTCTCATCTATGCTATAGAACAAAATAGGCTGTCAAGCAAAAATTGCATTAGGAAAGTTGCTCATTATTTATAATGTGCCAATGCAAATGTGCATGAATTGCATTTCATGTCTTTTGAAAAACAGTTTTTATATGTCATCTTTCTTTTCAAATAGATGGTAAGGACATACTCTTTTAATATTGGAAAAGATAGGTCTATTTTTCCTTTTCTTGCACATGGAACTTCCATTAAAATTAGGATAAAAATGAATCATGCTCCTCTTTGCACAGGAAATAATAGCTACTCCTATGACATGTGGTTTGCAGTTGTCATTCTAGTTAGGAGTTGCAACTGCTTTTTTTCTCTTGAGGGAAATATGCAGAAGCAAATTAATTCACATTGCTTTGAAGTGTCCTGCTGCTTTCCCATTTCTCTCTATGCACATAATTATTTTTATTTGTATTGATATTGTTATTATTAACCCTTTCTTCTGCACATTACTGTTAATGGTATGTTAAAAGTCCTAGATACCTCACAAAAACATGTTCTATTGCTAGTTTTGGGAAGGCTAGAAATTTGGCTCATTCTTCAGCCCAACAAGGGGAAGTATGAAAAAGGTGACTGAAAGTGGCAGTGCTTTTTTCTGAATGAATTGGTAGCTGTTACTTGTTGCTTGTTTGCTTTGAAAGCATTGTACTTGAAAATAAATAGTTTCCAGGTCTTCAGGGAAGCATTAGATCTAAATTTTTAACATAATTTTTTTCTTTTCTTTTGATAACAGAATTCAATGTAAGTTGCAGATATGGAGGAGTTTTTCATGTTGAAAAAAATGGTCGCTACAGTCTCACACGATCTGAAGCAGTTGAACTCTGCAGAGCTTTCAACAGTACCCTGGCAACACTAGAGCAGCTGGAGAAAGCTCATGAGCTTGGATTTGAAACTTGCAGGTAAAGAAATTCTTGAAAACATAATGTATCATGACACCACTAGTGTAATAATTACATTTGACTTACTGTAGATGCCAAGATTACTTAAATAAATTATGTTCTATAATGAACCAAAACATCTTTGTGCATGTTTGCTCTGGGTCCAGTAATAATTATGTCCTTGATGTATATAGCTTTTTACCATTTATCTTTAAAAAATATCTCACAGATAAAATCTAAAGGTAGCAAAAGATTGACAGGATAATAAGCTAATTAGGAAGATGTTCAGATCCCACTGTGTCACTGAACAATTGGTAAGACAACTATGTGAGAAGTAAGGACCCAACATGAGGTCAAAGGCTGAGGATGGTGTATGCAGTGTAGGGAACTCGGTCTTGCCAAGGAACAGTAAAAAGCAGCAGGTGGGACTGTGAGGGATGAACTTGACAGCCCAGGGACAAAATGGCCACAGTATTAGTGTGTTCTTGTAATCTGTGAATGGAGATGTTTCAGATGACATCTACAGTAGTTATTAGAAATCCCAAAATCATGTTGTCAAGTGACCTAATTACCTGCTATAATTAATGATGTATGGGGCAACAAATGTGAATGATACAGACTCCCCAGCTTCTAAAAAAATAACTAGACCAAGAGACTGGAAGTTACAGAAAACTTTTAATTCAAAAAAATTGAGTGAATACTAGTATAAAAATATGTGAAGGTGAACAATCCCAATTTTCTCAGTGTTTCCCCATAGCAGAGGTGTTTCATCCCTTTGATCAACTTCATGACCCTCCTCTGCACTTGCTCCAGCAGGTCCATGTCCTTATTGTGCTGGACACAGCACTTCAGGTGTGGTCTCAGCAAAACAAAGCAGAGAGGGAAAATCTCCTCCCTTGACCTGCTGCTTTGGATGCTGCTTTGGGTGCAGCCCAGGATGCTTTCGTGTCTCTGGGCTGCAAGCAGGCACTGCTGGCTCGAGTCCAGCCTCTCACCACCAGCAGTACCCCAAGTTTATCTGGGCAGGCTTCTCTCAGTGTGTTTATACCCCAGCTGCTATTGGTACCCTGCTTCCACTGCCTGTGCATTTCCTTCCTGTCCTGTAGTCCCAACACAGCGGTGTAGGTCTCTTGGCTTGGTTTCCTGATTTCTTAAACTGGCATCAGGAGCTCTTGCACTCTGTGGAAGGAATGCTTGAAGATCTGCCATCTCTGTTCTGCACCCTTCTCCCTGAGGGCAGTTTCCCAGGAGGGCCTATTCACTACCTCCTTGAAGTGCTGGCAGTTTACTTCCCTAAAATTCAGGGGTTTGACTTTACTCTTCTGCTCACCCATTTCTCTCAGGGCTGCAAACTCCACCACTGCATGAGCACTGCAGCCCAGGATATTCATGGTGGCTCACCATTATGGAGTTTAAATAAATGTCAGTAGATTTTCACTTTTATTGCAGTCTAATTTAAACAGCGAACATGGAGAAATGGAATTTATCTTCCAAGCAGCACAGCAAAATTCAGTGGACATTTCTCCAAAATTTTAAGACTTTCACTCTGGTACCATGTGAAATAGTAGTGACATCAACACTGCTTGCAACTATTTTCTGTTCTGGCAGATTAATTTCACAAGTATTGTGGTGGTGAAATATGTGAACAGAGAATTCTTAGAGGATTCTTCCATCAGAAGTGGAATTGTAATTTAAAATTGTATCGCATAAAGACTAGAATGAGTTCTTTACTCTGAGGGGAAAGTCCTTCATAACACAGTAGGCATGTTATTTTTTCTGACATTAGCACGTGAACATACACATCACGCTGAATCGCCCAGCACTACACAATATTTAGAGATCAAATCTTAAATAATGTGTAGGAGTAGAGAATTCTATGCAAGCAATTATGAGTATTCTAAATTATGGAAAGAATTTTCTAAAGCTAAAATATAAAGGCAATTTAAAGAAGAAGAGGGATTTTTTTTTCCAGGGGGAAGCTGTAATTTTTAATTAATGTTACAATTTTCTCTAATTCACAATTTACCAGAGGACATGTAAGCCATGTGGATAGGATTTCTTCCTCCCTTCCTTCTGGTCAGCCCTCCCACCCTATTAATGTCATTTGTTGATCCTGTGCTAGATGTAGTCCTTGTCAGTAAGCTTTAGTTCTTATTAAACATGAGTAGGAGAGGGAAAATATGCTGCATGTAACCATTCAAATGTATGTGAGTAAGATGAATCAGCAGAACATAACACAAGTAGATCAGTAATGGTTTGTAAAGTGTCAGCACTGTAAGCTTAGTTGGGAGCATGAGTAAAATAATTTATAATTCCACCTACAAAAGAATTTCAGAATTGCAAGTATCTGCACATTAGACATGAAACTGGAATGATGTTCATAGATAAAAAGCTGCAAAGCTGTGACATTTACTCCTCCCTGATAAATCATTCCTCTCAAGAAGTAAAGCAAAACCCAAACCAAACCCATTCTTGTTACCATGCCATCACCTCTCCAGTTAAATACATTGGAATCAATCAGGGTGGCAAAACAGTAATAATGTATTGTACCTTATGTAACCACAGTCTTCACTGAATTATGTGAGCTCTGTGCACAATAATCACACTGTTTAACTGAAATATACAGTAAGAATTTGTGGATGAATGGTTCTTGGTTTTGAATATTTTACAAGGCTGTCAGTCTTTGCAGAAAATGATGTGTGTTGTAATCATTCTTTAAACTTGCTCAGGTACCATAAATTGAGCCCTCAACATTTCTGTGTGAAGTGTCACTAAGTGGTGTGTTATGTCAAAGCAATGAAAATGTGAATCCCTAAAGAATGGGAATTTAGTGTCAGGTACTACAAACTCACACTGAACAAAAAGTGCACTCACCTCCCTCACTTTCACACCCTTGCTCTGGAACTGATCCCTATAGTTGGCTAATAAGATGCATATTTGATTTAAATGGGTTTAGGTCTAGAAATTAAACACAAAATAATGTTGAGTGACAGGAGACTGATGTAGCTGCATGTGAGAAAGGAACGCTGAAATGAAAAAGGAACAAAAAAGCAACAAAAAAGTATGAATAAATGCATGCACTTTTAAAAGTAATGGCTTCTTTGTAGCTTCTTTTTGTTTGAGGTGACATCAGCTATAGTAAGTAATATGGTTTATTTCCCTCTGTTCTTCACAGGTATGGTTTTGTGGTGGGGCATATTGTTATCCCACGGATCAATCCCTATCCTCTTTGTGCAGCAAATAACACTGGCATCTACAAACTTTCAGCAAATACAAGTGCTCGGTATGATGCATACTGTTACAATGCAACAGGTAAGGAGATGATTTTATGATGCATTTTAGAAACAGATTAACTAAAAATAACATATGTAATCTCCTGTTTAAGGTAGGGGAATGAGGGCTTATATAATAAACATTGCCTGGTTTGCAGCTGAGAAGAAATCCATTTTGTCAGCCTCTGGAAGTCTATCTGTCGTGTCAGCAGTGACCATTTTGTTGTCGGTGTGTTTTGAACTAAATGATTTTTCTGGCCTTGGGACAAACTTTGCAGCTTCAAAACAGTTCATTATCACAGCTTAGTGAAGTGAACCAGTGCAGAAGTGAATCTCAAAGACATATCTGTTGTCAGCCATGGCACTCAGCTCTTCTGCTCCTGCAGGCATGAGCTTCACAGCCAAGAGCAGTTTTTTTGTGTTTTAGGAGTGGCTGCCACCTGCAGCAGCTCCAAGGCCTGTGCTGGCCATCCCAGGCCCAGGGACAGGGCTGCTGCTCTCCTGTTTGCAGATTCATTCAGATTTCCTCAGGCAAATCTCCATTTAGACATGGGACAGCTGGACAGCAATGTGCATCAACAGCAGACTACTTTCATCTAAGGGTTTGAACTTTTTAATAGTTGGAGATACTATTGTAAACTATTAGCAAAGCATATATAGATGACAAATGCTGAATACACTATTTGAAAATAAAATCTAAACTGACTTCAAGGATCTTGAATTTCAGAAGATTGTGGCATTCATAGTGGAAGCAGAGAGTTCTTACAGAAAGCTGTAGGAAAATTCATTGATGATTTGAATGCAGTGATATTTTTTGATTTTGTTCTTGCTAGTGATATAAAGAAAAATCTCTGCATTGGTGTAGTGTTGAGAGTTGCCATTGTCTGTCATTCACAGATGATTATTCACAGATGACTACTATGGTGATGTCCATGCCCTCCAGATCTTTATAGCTCCTCCCAAGTGTTGTTCCCTCCCAGCAGTGTGAGCAGGTAGCTCATACACAGCCCCGGGTGGGGCACTCCAGCCCCCAGGAGCCAGCAGTGCTCACCAGGACAGGGCACCTGCTGCCTCTGCAGAGCCCTCCGTGGAGGAGACAGAGTCCTACCAGCTAAAAAGGACTAGAGCTGCCATTGCCAAAATGACAGTGGGTCTGACTGCATGGGAACCGGGTCATAAGGCTGTTTTAATTGGCACTAATTGCAGCCAGTTTCTGGAATGGTTATGGAAATGGAGAATCTCATTGTTAGCTGACAGAACAGCCTTGAAGTGCCCCACCTGGAAAGGTGGTACATCAGTGAATAACACATGTTTGGAAATTTGTTTTCAATCCTCCTCATCTGAAGCTGATGTTTTGTCATTATGTACAACTGATGAGATCTTTTAATCCATTTTTTTCAAATTAATACTTTCTATTTTCCTTCTTTCACAGAAACAGAGGAAAAAACATGTGAACCAATTGTAAAAATAGATACATCTTTGCTCAGTAATCAGGATGAAACAGGTACTGTACTGATTAAAGACATGCGCTTGCTCAATTTTTAGCAACTGGTTACCTTATTTTTACATAAAAATCACTAATATTAAAAAAGACAAGCCAAACATATGGAAAATAAGAGATGTTCAATAGAAATTAAAGCAACTAGTCACTTGTCTTCCCCCAAAGCCTATGGAATTTGGTCTATAGCAGGGTACCAGGCATTTTTTATATAGGTATTTGACATTTTTGGCACCTCAGAGCTGCTAACATCCCTTTGACATAAAGGAATTTACTTACAACTACAACCTTCCTACATCTGATATGACCTGTTTGTCAGAAAAGCTGCTGGAAGCTTTAAAAAGGCTCATAACAAATTATTTCTTCCAATTATAAATTCTAATTGATTTTACAAATGCCAAGATTTTATGTTAAAATCAAGCCGTTTGATAAAAATAAGTGGTGCAAGTCAGGCCCCACAGATGCAACAAATATGTAAATTAATAAATATATGCATTAGACATATTTTAGTGATGTGTTATCTGAGTTAGATAGAAGGGCAAAAATGGGTGAACTGGTATTAATCCCGAGGTTTACCCTTTATTATAGCTGTGCAGCTCCTTGATATTTGCTGTTTAATTCCATCTCCACAGTCATTGACAATGCAGATGGCTCCCGTTACAATGCGGATGGCACACACCACACTGGTGGGGAGTCCTCCACCTCAGGGGTGGATGAGGAAAATGCAGGGAGTGGATCAACTCATGAGACAACTCCCATGGATGCCTCCATCAGGAGATCCAGCCCCTCGTATTATGGAAGTCCTACTCCAATCTCACAGCTGCCAGATCATACTTCTGGAGGAGGTGGAAAAGAAATTTCTGGAAAAGATTATGGTAAGGACTGTAGGTTGACATTAATTTCATGGGGCCCTACCAAATACAAATGCAATATTCTTTTCTACTTTTTTTTTTAATTTAATCTTTTATGTTGTTTTCGTGGCTGAGATTCTCAGAGATCTGAAAGACTCACTCCCATTGGACATTAGGGATACAGATATGTCATCTTCTAAGTACAGTAAAGCTTACTGTAAGACTACAGGCTTTTTACCAAATCACCAACAACTTACTAGGGAAGGATACCAATATTTTGCACCACTATCCTCAATACATACTGAAATAAATAATAATTTAAAAAACATAACAAGAGCATTAGGATCATAAAATTACTTTTCACTGGTGGTATACTCATGACATATTATGCTTGTTTTGACATGTAGCTAGCACCATGAAAGGTAAATCCTAAAAGGATTCTCTTGCTAAGGAACTACGATCAGAAACATTCCCCACATTCCCCAAGGTGTGTGCTGTGTATTTCTGTTGGTTGCTGTTACAACTGCTACCAACTCTGCTTGCATGCATAGTCTAGATTTTTGGACTAAATCTCAGAGTATATCTCAGCAGAGGGGAATAGGAAAAACTTCTCTCATTGCTCTAGGATGCCTGTCCTCATGGTGCACAGCTACAATGAGGTCTTGTACCACATGAACAGATGTTTGCCAGACTGTTCATTATCACTGTAATACATTCTCCTCTTCAAATTATCTGTTTGAATGATATCCTTACTGTGTCAGTAAGGCAAGCTTACGTGTGGCCAGCATCTTTCTTCTCTTTTGGACCAATAAATGAAGGAATGAAGCTTGCAGGGTAGAACAGTTGAAGTACTTGTGAGTACTGTATTGCAACTGAGCTAATAAAATAGTAATGATTTATCCATCACCATACAGATGATGAATTTCCATCTGTATCACCTGACATCTCCCTGGGGACAGAGGCTGGTGATTTCCATGAAGAAGATGACGGACAGTATCCTGCAAGTACTAGTAAGATTTATGTTTCATAATAACTACATTACACATAGATCACATTAAAACTGCTTTCTTCTTCCAGGAGGGCATTCTGGTAAGTAGTGAAGTATACAACATCTCAGAAGTTGGAAAGACATTGAAATACACTACTTTCCAGACTGGTTAAGTGGCAAATGAACTTCACTCTCTGAGACAAGGGGAGCAAAATCACTTACAGTATGTTTGTTTCAATGCTTGTACCTGATCTCAAAAGATTGTTGTTTTGGGTTTCCCACAGCTGTTTTATCACACCAGCTTACTCTATGAGGTATCACAAATTAGTGCAACCTATTATCCCTTGAAGTCAACTTATTTCTGAGGTAGAAAAGGATATTTTTGTAGATTTATGATGTTATTCTAATATATTTATGGTTGTGAATGTAGGTAATCCATGTCAATACCATGGCCTTGCTAACTGTGGCAGTGCTTTATATGGCAGTTCTAACTGCCAAGCCATTTGTGCATGCAAAAACTAATTTCATCCTTACTGATGGCAATATGCATGAGAAAAAATTGGGGACTCCATAGTGGTGGCTCCATAGTCTTTGAGGACCCAAAAGAACAGTAGCCATTTTCTCTTTGTCCTTAAATAGCTTTACTGAGCTGGAAAAACTGCTTGTGATGTTTTTATCAAGTATGTAACGCACAGCAGCTATAATAAATAAAAAGCTTTTGAAGTCCTCTTCCACATTTTAAAGTGGAAATAATGTACATATGTTCACACTAGTTCTTATGGTTAGAGTGATAAAGATCTTTGCCTCAGAAAATAAAGTGAACCTAAAGGGAGAACATTTTAATTATATAGAGGAAATCTACAGAGGCATGTTATAGTAAAGATCAAACCGATAGAAATGAAAGTTTCTTCACACTGGCTCCTTTCTTTTTTTCCCCATTAGGGGAATCCATAAGGAATTTGCTTGATTGCCTGTTGGCTGCTGATAGTTGGTGAAATGGTCTAAGTGACTTGGAGAAATGGTGCCCTTGTCACTGTATTTAGAAATCACAGGATAGAAGGAAAATGATTGTATGCATTACACAGTTAGCAAAAGCTTTGCTAAAAGACATAAGTTACTAAACCCAAGATTTTTTTCTCAGAAGACATGAAGGTTAGTAACACCTTGTAAGTATGTAGATGGAAAAAGATATATTGGGTTGATTTTACCCCAAACATTGGAAAAAAGTAGAGAATTTTCTGGTGCTTGTTTCCAGTGAAAGCTTTTGTTACAAAAAGTTGCTTGTAAAGGGTGGAGGGTGCAGAAAATCCCACCTGGTAACAGTAGGAAGCTTGGTTGACCCTGATGGTGATTTTTCCTTCCTATAAGTTTGCTTTTGTGTGCACATGTGATGTAGTGTTTCCTCGTATTGGTGTTTCTGTACCACTGTAAAAATCTGTGCATTGTTTCTGTACAGGAAAACTTTCTGTTTGCATTTTAATACTTGACTATCAAAAGTATGTCCATTCCTGTTGCTTGCAGTTCTCTCTCCTGGGCAAGACTCTTTTACAGAGGGAAAGCTAGAGATATTTAAGATCTGAAAAGATCAAAGAAACTATACAGCAATGTCATAAAATGCGTCAAATTCTGATAAATGTGTATCACAGAAGTGATAGCATTGGCATGTTTGTTTACAGGGTTAGGATTGATAACTGGTTCTCTGGGAAAATAAAAGATAATGAAAGTAATGCACCTGAGCTTTTCTGATAGCTTTGACTGTTACCCAGACACATCACTTTATTGCCATAGTGTTTAGCTTATTTAGTTTAATTTTATTGTATTATATATGAATCAGTAACCTAGCACTCTTTTAGAAAGGTAAAGTTTAAGCTGTGCATCTCTCTGAGAAGTCATCAAATATTCAATAGCACAGGAGAAAGTGACACGGAGAGCAGTCCAAAAAAGAAGATAAAGCCATACCCTAAAATCTGCTATTTAGCTCGTATAGCAATACAGGCTCAGTGGAATATCCTGGCCACAATTTAATTTCCCAGAGAAAAATCCCACAGAGAAGTAGAAAATCAAGAAATAAGTAAAGTATTTGTAGTATATCTTCAGATAGATGGCTCAAAATCTATCTATCTAGTTCTATACTGTGTTAAAGTGAGAAATAAAATTGGTGGCTCTCCACAGTTACTACAATTCATTTGTAAAATTAAAGTTTCTTGAAAAAATATCTAGCTTAATCTAAAAATTCTTTGTTATGGTTTGAAATGAGCATTTGGCACCGCTCTTTGTTCTTCATATGATACACATTCATTATTTCTTTGGATTTGAACATCACTGGTGGTGTTCTCCATCAAGTTAATGGTCCATATTAACACACCATCAGCACCTTACCATTGACTTTCTCTCCTTGCCAAAACAGGTTTCACTTTTTGTTATTAGCAAATTATGATTCATCCCTAAGCGTGCCATGAATCAGATGTAGGACTCTTATTGATTAATGAGCTACTTGCATGAACAGTAACTCTGATTTTTTTTTTCATCCATATGTGATAGACAGATTTCTATCTGTTTGCATGCCAATAACTATTTGGATGCATAGTGGATGAAAAGGCTGTAGATTCCTGTAATTTTTTGAAGGAGAAATATATTTCTATTCAGAAATATCTATCACAAAGCTGTAAAACTTAATATTTGATATGCTGTATTCTGAGAAAATGTTGTGGGTTGGTATTGTGATACAAGTGAAGCTGCACCTCTCTCCCTGTGATGTACTAACGCCTACCTGGGAAGTGGTTCTGGTGTAAAATTAGCTGACAGCATCAGGTCAAAGGAAGTGCATGTGGCTTTTGAATGGAATGGTTTCAGTTCTGAGCTCAGGTTCTTGGCAGCGTTGGCTTTGTGGATACTTTAATCTTTTGATTTTATGTCACCTTGGTGGATGTTCCTCATTCTGGACTCTATTTCAAGGACTATCTACTCTCTCTTGCTGTCTGAGGCTATGAGGAACTCCTTAACCTTATGGAACGTGGAGGGGTAAAAAGTCCCACAGGGCTTTTGGATGGCTGCTCTCAAGGGAGCGTGTTCTTTCCTGGGACTGACCAAGTGCTTGCATCTGGCTCCATGTTGGAGGAATGTAATGACACCATGGGTTCATACATTCGCCCTGCTCTCCCATCCATCTCTGGGCATGAGCATGCTCAAGGTGCTGGTGCTGGGGAACTTGACTTTGCTGGAGGAAAAGCTGCTTCTTAAGAAGTAATCCCAAGATCTTGGCTAAATGAGCCATGTCCTAACAGCTCCAGGGCCTCATCATGACAACCTGGAGAAAGCCACCACCCCAGATTGGTGGAATCCGTTCTCACACCACTGGTGGTGGCCGAATCTTGGAGAGAAGACGCCAGAACCCACGGCAGCAACCAAGGGTAAAGAGTGCCGTGCTAAGAGGCTGCTTTGATCAGGGGCTTA
>VWYP01027304.1:813454-848711 GCA_013400435.1 Pycnonotus jocosus | reverse complement strand
CCTCCTCCTTAGCTGCACATATATTGTTTGAAAATTGGATGACCTCATCAGCTCTGTTTCAAACACATCTCCCATGTCACAAAAAAGCCTCGTTTGGATCTGTGGGCTCCATATAGCTAAAAGCACCACCTTCTATTGATTCTTGAATAATTGTCTTCATTTTCATTTGACTTGTGGACTTTCCCTGTGACTACTTGGGACTCAAGGACTGATTTCTCTTTGGAGGGAATTTCCAACTTCCTACAAGTGACATGATTATTTCTCTTTGCCTGCCAACAACTAGTTGGCTTGCCTAGCATGGTGGATGAAAAGGCTGTAGATTCCTGTAATTTTCCTAAGCAGATGTCTCTTTCCATCTATAAATGATGGGCATAAGTCTATGTGTCCTGCTATTTGCTATGCCATGTTCTGAGAATAGGCTGTGTGTTGGTAACAGAATACAAGTAAATCTGCTCCTCTCTCTCCATGCTGTACTGATGCCTGCTCTGAAAGGCATTTCTTGTGTGCATTTAGCTGACAGCATCAGGTCAAGGGGAGTGCATGTGTCTTTTGAGAGGAATGGCCTCAGTTCTGAGCTCAGGTCTTTGGCAGCATTGGCTTCATGGGGTTGTCAGTAGAAGACCAGTTTGCTTCTGTGGGTGTGCTTATCTCTAGGTGTCCTTTTTTGCCTATCATTGATACCTCTTGCATCTTTTGTATGTGATTTTATGTCACCTTGGTGGATGTTCCTCATTCTGGACTCTATTTCAAGGACTATCTACTCTCTCCTGCTGTCTGAGGCTATGAGGAACTCCTTAACCTTATGGAATGTGGAGGGGTAAAAAGTCCCACAGGGCTTTTGGATGGCTGCTCTCAAGGGAGCGTGTTCTTTCCTGGGACTGACCAAGTGCTTGCATCTGGCTCCATGTTGGAGGAATGTAATGACACCATGGGTTCATACATTCGCCCTGCTCTCCCATCCATCTCTGGGCATGAGCGTGCTCAAGGTGCTGGTGCTGGGGAACTTGACTTTGCTAGAGGAAAAGCTGCTTCTTAAGAAGTAATCCCAAGATCTTGGCTAAATGAGCCATGTCCTAACAGCTCCAGGGCCTCATCATGACAACCTGGAGAAAGCCACCACCCCAGATTGGTGGAATCCGTTCTCACACCACTGGTGGTGGCCGAATCTTGGAGAGAAGACGCCAGAACCCACGGCAGCAACCAAGGGTAAAGAGTGCCGTGCTAAGAGGCTGCTTTGATCAGGGGCTTAATTAGCAGAGACCGGGGCAGCAAGGTGCACAAACTCTAAGTGGAATGGGGAGTAAATGTGGGGCAGCTTCAGCAGGGCCATGGCAGAGTGGAGAAGCCCTTGTGAGTGCAAAGACCAGGAGCAGCTACAGCCCCTGGGAAGCACAGGGCTGTTGATTCTCCTCTGTGACTGTAACGCTGTGAGTAGGGGAGGCAGGAAAGCTGATCTGCTGCCAGGAGAAGGCCTTGTGGGTTAAGGCTTCATGGCAGATTTAACATCATCACGGCAGATGAGACCTCCAGTGGCAGTGATTCAGATGATGAAGACTCTTCTGAGGAGATGATGTACACCACAGTGTTTCCAGGCTGGGGCAAGAGTGTGGCCAAGGACGAGACTGCTCCAAGTTCGAGTAAGGAATTTGTGTTCTTTGGTTGGTTTCTTTCTTGATTATCATATCCTACCTAATGTCCCTCCTCCTTAGCTGCACATATATTGTTTGAAAATTAGATGATCTTCTCATCAGCTGTTTCCTTCAGAAATACCTCTTTCTTGACTGGAATATTATCCCATGTCCCTATGATTGGAATAATGTCTCTTCTTTCACTACTTAAAATTAGCATCTCAGTTTCATGTTTGCATTTACTCATGATTTTCCAAGACAAAAAAAAAGTTTCTCTTTCATTCTATTGATTTCTTTAAGTGTTAAAATAATTTTAGTTCATGTTATACATAACTCACAGCTATTCAATAGCAGCCTTCCTGTCTGTGGAAGGTGCTCAGGCGCCACTTGAAAAGGCCAAACCCCAAGTTTCTTTTTCACTGGGAACTGTCAACAAAACAGTTTTGTTGTTTGCTACCTTCTGCACCATTCCCATGCAGTTTTCTAACAGCATCTCATTTGTTTTGCCACCTCAGATGTCTAGGCATCATCCAGTATTACAATTGATACATTTTATTACGCAGCCTTATTTTTCTGATATGAATAGTCCCACAGTGAACATCTGAGAACTCTTTTTTAATTCGAAAGCCATCCATAGATGAATTAATTTTGTCTGAAAATCAGAAAACACCACACATGAAGGTCAAAGCCAAATACTATCTTGTCACTGAAGTACACAAACTGCTACTTGGCTTTATGACCAGGGAATGGCCCCAACCCTGGGGCTTTTTTTAGCATAGATTTTGCTGTTAAGGGCTATACTTTAATGCTCTTATTTGTACAAAAATATTAATCTGTTCTATTTCTATAATTTTATTTAATTTAAGTGCATCTTAATGTGTCTGTTGTCTGTGCTCTTATTTACTCAGCAGTGACTGTTCATAAGCTTTTTAATTTTTTGAAGATAGTGCAGTATTTGTGTTTTTTCAGCAGTGGTTTCTGTTTTTAGTAGAAAATGCAAAATCAGGAATTCATCTTGCTTTGGGACTTTTTATTTTTCTTCCTATGCTTTGGATAGTTTTGGTGTTTATTTATCTTTGAGACTCTGCATTGGTAACTTGTGCCACAGGTGTACTGCATTCCATACCTTTGATGGCTCATGGTGTCTGCATGATCCATGGGTGAAGTATATTCACTCTCTGGTCATAGACTCTTGTAGAAGTTCTGGTTTATCTTTCTAATGGTATTATAACTTTCTTGACTAATCCTGGCTTCCTGGTGGTTGTCAAGGTGCTCTCATTTTTTTGCTGACCATCGCTTTTTTGCTCAGTTGTGGATATTCTAACATGGTTCTTCTTGAGTACCTCTTGAGTATTTAGCAAGCATGTTTTACATGTATTGAGATATCTGCCATATTCCTTAGGTCCTGCATTACTGTTATATCATGACTTTAAATTTCTACAACTGCTCTGGTGGTTTGGCCTTGTTTCTACTGTACATTATTCTTCTGCTGCTTGTTTTTCCCATTTTTCTTGGAAAACTTTGCATTTGTTGAATGCTAAGAAAAAAACAAGTTTGGTTTGATGTGAAGAAATGCAAGAACTTCCATTTTCCATCACCTCTGTGCAAGAACTTCCATTTTCCATCGCCTTTATGGCACACAGGGACAGTAGATTTAGAGCACAGTCAGCATTGAATCCTCCATTGTCCCAACAGCTGTGGACTCACAACACGAAACACTTCTGGAAATCACCACACAAGACCATTGGAACCCCACCTTTACAGATGAAGAGGAGCAGCATCCTAGCTCTGCTAGCAGGGGTAAAGCAAACAGACATTTCAGATAATACTCAGATTTCTGATATAATTCAGTGAAGTATGATATGCAGCTGTTTGTAATACCCGTACCGTCAGCCTCAGTTCATTGTAATACCTTTACATTATTTGTACTAGAGCTCTCAGAGGTGACATCTGTAACATTCATCTGTCACTCCAAGTCTATCTTATGCACCTAAAGTTAATTTCCTGCCACTTTTCCTCACATCTCTGGTATTTTAAAATTTGTGCTGCCAGTAGTATGCAATAAAACTGAGCAGACTGTAACTTTTGGTCACCCACCTTGCTGAGAAAAAAAAATCCCTTTTTCTGCTTCAAAGTTTCTATTGTAAAATCTGAAGACAAAAGACAAAAAAGGGAGCCAATGTATCCAATACACAAATAGTCCTACAAAGGATAATATACTACCTCTAGATGAACGCGAACATTTTGTTACCAGTGTTAGTGCCAGTAGCCAACTGAGATACCAAAACATTCAATTCTGAAATCTTCTGTAGGCAAGAGCTTACAGAGTGCATGCTCAAGCTATTTTTCTGTGTCTCTCTGGTTCTGAGATTGTTTTGAACAGCAGAAGTTTATACAATTGTCATTAGAACAGGTTCTGTAATCACACAGGAATGGTTTTTGTGATAACTTTCTTTTAGTGGTGAAGTATTGTTAGATCAGTTGTATTCATACATTGATATTACCTCTTTTTTTTTTTTTTTGTAAGACAATATATATGTATTAGGTTTAATTTAAGAATAATGGATTACATTTGCATGACTACTCTCTTTACAAATATTTCATTGCCTGAATGTGAAGATAAATATTCCTCCAGTTTTTCTCTTCTTGGGAAGTAGCATAGTTTTTCTGTCTGGTGACTTATGACATACATAACACATCCAGCTCATTCTTTGCATGTTCTGATTAAGGACTTTAGCTTTACTTTTATATACCACTCATGGAAATGTTTGATACTTAAGGCAAATATATTTCCAGCTGAGTTCTTATGCTCATTATTGATGTATCTTTTCCAAATCTTCATTAGAGCATCTCTTATGGTGGTGGTGCTTCAGCTGATTTCTGACTCCATCTTCTGCTGTGTAAAGAACAGCAAGTTAAAGAGTAAGCAATTAATTAATTTTATTGATAAGAGCTTCAATTATTATTGAGTTCAAAATAAGCATGCTTATCTACTTATATGAACCTATTTATTTATTTCATCCAATCTCAGAAGATTTCCTTAGGACCAGCTTTGTAATTGTGAAGTTGACATAACTCAAAAGAGAAAATTCATCAGTGTTTTACCTAGATAGAATACACGAACTCAACATTAAGTTACTGTTAATAAATATGAAATTGAGATGCAAGCTGCTTCTAGGAGCTCTTCTGCTTCTCGAATATCTTTTATCTTCCACTGGTCGTTGGGATCCTTTTTAGTGTACTTAAATCTTCTGCTTCTCCTGGGGATGCTCTTGTGTGATAAGGTGTCCAAAGGACTTTTGTTCTCTTCATCTTTCATTTCACATGAAATGCAACAACAACAAGAAAAAGCCAAAATGCAAAAGCCAAACACCCTTGTTATATAGACCATGATGATAAGGACAATATGACTGATGTTGAGCATTTTGATCACTACTGATTCAATCATCATCTTACCAGCACTAGTTACAAGTGAAAATGAAAAACATGAAGGACCAACCCGACATCCACTATTACACAGCATCCATTCTGGAGGGATCAGTCAAGAACAAAATCCTGCAAATACCACTGGCAGTATTGAACAACATGAATTTACTACTGCAGGTGAAAATCATTTTGGAAAGGAAACTTCTACAGGTAATATTACAGGCCACATTTTAGTAATTTTTCAGGGTTTTCTAAAGATTTAGTTTTAGGATTTTTTATTAAAATTTTTGCATTCTGAGGCCATAATACAGGTTCTGTGAATAAACCTGAGCAATTTTGATGTTGTATATATTTTTTTAAATTAGTCTATTCTTCAGACTTGTTCCTGGATGTTTCTCCTCTATTTGTCTTGCGTGTCAAGACCTTTAGTAGGTTTTCTGTACCTGTCTCCTACGTTTTGTGTTGTGTGTTCTGCAGTCGCAAGCTTTCAATGAGCTATCTACCAGGGTTTTGTCCGTAGGAAACAGGGAAGGTTTAAATGGAAAAATAATAATGTGTACTGCATTCTTCACTCCTTTGGGAACTGTGTTCACTCCCCTGTTGCAAGCCACTATTGGACCTGGGATTATTTTTTCCAGTTTTTGTTAACGGTAGTTATATCTAAAAAAAATTATCTAAAATGTCTCCTCATCCCACTTTTGAACTAGGGTGATGAAGGGAAGAAAACAAAGCATAATGTAGAATAAGAGAGAGGCTTCTCTCTTTCATTGGTTGAATCAATTGAAACATAGAAGATCCAATTATACTGTAAAGGTGGTAACTGAAAATTGATATATTTTAATTTCTGTTCCTGTGAACATACCAAACTTACAAGTTAATGACAGATGTGCTGTACTAAACACTACCAACAGTGAATGCATCACAGTCATCATCTGCTCTTGTGGATTATCAAATACAGGTCTCTGATAATGTTATTCTACACTACTATAGCAATATATAATGGCCTAATTGCAATTCAAATTGTAACACACTGTGGCAAATTTCTTGCTTATTTTTTTTCCCTTATTGAGTCGAAGGTGTTAAGAAGGTTTATGCTCTTTACAAGATTTGGGTACTTTTTTGCCATAATTGTCTAATAAAAAGTGCAGGTTGGTTGATATGGATAGTGTTTTTCTAAATAACTGCAATATCAAATATTCTCCAGCTGAATGCTGTCTCATTCACTGTGTGTACCATTCACAAATCTGTAGCATAACCCAGCATTCTCCTTTGTCACACTTCCTTGCCTGTTTTCCTGGAGATGCTGCAACTAATGAAACAGTGAAATTTTGAGGGGAAAAAATTGGATATAGTCAACACACCGAAATGATGTGATTAAAATCTCTACTGATGGGTCATATCCTTGCAGTTATTTATGTCTTTGATGTTTTAAATTCTGCATCAGTGAATTTCGGTTTGATATTCAACAATACAAAGTCAACAGCAAGATTCAGAGAAATACTTTTGAAAAGCAGTAAGACACCTTGATTCTGAAAAGCATATGCTCAGTTTGAGGAAGGAGTTGGTCCTACTTAGGACAGCAGGAAGCTTTTCTAAATATAAACCAGGATGAGAAGCAAATCTACTTTACTTCTCTTTGCCATTAAATGTAGTAGACATGAGAGCAAGGCCTGTCATAGAGACAAGAACTGAAGAGGAGCATAATGTGAGAAATGGATCTTTATATGCTGAGCTCATAATTGCTTCACCATCATCATAACAGCTGTGGTCCCCAGCCGTGGGGCCAAACAGAACGACTCAGCACACGAGCCATGGGCCTATCCAGGCTGGGATGAGGGAGAGGATTATGCCACACAGTCTGCTGTCACGGACAGAGTTATTCCTTCTGGAGAGGATAATCATGAAAGAGAGTCTTCCACTACAGGTACTAGTAATAATGTCTGTTACGTATGTTGCATCACTTCTGTCTCTCAAATGGCCTCTCCTGGAAAGATATTGCATGAACTTGTGGACAGGAGTCATCATTGATCTCTTAAAACAATGAATGACAAGCTGTAGAGTGATTAATTTTCTCTGAGCTCTGTCTGAATGGTGGTGAAACAGAAGATTTTAATTTTAGCTCCATATAAAACATTTGTTCTTTACTTGCCAACACCACTTAGAGGGCTTTTCATTCCTTAGTGAAGCATGGCTATGAAATTGCATCCAGCTCAATTCATAATTGTATTATTTGGTACTGCCAGACTGTCTTTATCATAAAGTCAAATCCATACTTATGTTTATTTGTACCTCAAAAGGTTAATCCATTTAACTTGTGAATATTCACCTGGCAAAAGAGTGTTCTTTTCATAGACTTCATTGAAATATTTATCCCTCTGGTTCATTCATAGAATGATGAGAGGCAGGAATCTATAAAACCAGCATGATACAGCATCGTGATACATTCTCATATAACACAATATCCATAACATCAAAACAATGTTCTAAAAACATGGTATGATCTCTTCTTCTGGAGGTCTCCCCTCTCCATCTGCTACTGGAATCTGTCTATGTTGCCAGCATCTGGCTCCAACATGCTGAGCTTAAATGTGGAGCTTAAGGGTCTCCCAGAATCCAGTGACAGTGTGGAGGAAGAAGCAGAGGCCTTCATATCTTCCTGACTCTCAGTATTGATACCTGTCATGCGAAAGACACTGTAACAGCAGGTGACAATGCCAGGGAAGCTGAGATTCTAGATAGCCTGGGATGCAGGTCAGGGAATCCTTCTGACTGCTGCCTCTGTGTCTTTCCTTGTCTCCACTGCCCTCAGGAAGTTTTTTAATCTAGTAAAAAAGCAGATGAGAATAGCAAATGGGTATGTCTTACCAAAACTGTGAGAGAGCAGTGACGATGCACAGGACATGAGGTCTCACTTCTGTGTCCTTTTTGTGGAGAGAAAAGGGTAACAGCGCTTTAAGGGGAATGGAAGGCTTGGATGGGATGGCAATGGGAAGGCCACAGCAGCACTCACATGGAATTTACAGCTATTAAATTATCTGTTTAAATCATCTGTTATTAAACCATCATAACAGCTGCTGTCTCTCCTGATGGTGCCCACCACAAAGAGCCAACTCAAACACCTCTGCCTTGGGATAATGAATCAGAAATGGGCTTTGAAGGCATCACAGATCCCACGGATGCCCCCTGGGATGAAGTTCTCCACAGGACCACAGCCACTATGACCAGAGCTGGTAATGACTCTCCTCCGATGGGTACCAGTAAAAATAATGGATTGTACTCATTTCTCACCTTTGGTGTGAAATGAGACATTATTTCTTCTGAAACTGACTCCTCTCCCTGTCTTTCTCATCTTCAAAGTGTGCATTCTTGTTGTGAAATTGCATTGCAAATGTTTTTATGATTTTGTTGCATGTGAATATCCCAACAAGAATTCCTGTCTGTTTCAGGATTTTTTTTTTCCTACATGTCCTGTTTCGTATGTCCCCTGACTTTGGTCAGGTGAATTTTTAACTGAGAAAGCGGTTACTGTATGGAGGTGGCTGGTAGCATAAATGTTTGTTTTTCGTATCTGGTCATTCCTGATCTTAATATTTCAACGTATTCTTTTAATACTGTAAAATTTGAAATAATTTATTGGCGCTTGTTCATGTAGTACTTCAAGATTCTAACTTAAATTCCCAAATTCTGCATATTATCCATTTAAAATTATCCTCATTCAAAATACTGCTTTTTTTATTTAGTACAGTAAGATGGTTTTTTATCACACTTTATTTAGAACTTCTTGCATCTTTTCTTCCTGCATTTTCTAAAAAAGAAATATTCTAAGGAAAAATTAGCAGTTATCCTTTTGATTTCATTCCTCAAAATCTGTTTTTTAATCCATTATTTAATCCTCAACATTTAGGACTTGACAGAGAGCCATGAAAACTACAAGTTGTGTGGATTATAAATACAACTTGTGGATTAAAATATAGTTGTGTTCTCTATCATCTACTCATGTTTTCTAAATATGAATGGGACTCTGTAAAGTTTCTGTTTTCAAGCTTTGTGAGGTTTGACAGGTCAGTTGCAAATATGAAAACCCAAATATGATTTTGCAATTTGTTCAAATGTTTTAAATTAAGTCATTCTAATCTAATTTCTGTGTAACAACAGGAACTCTTATTCTGAAAATAATATTGCTGTTTTCTCACTTGTAAACAGTGTTCACTAGGTGTTTTCAAAACCAATATTTTAGGCTGCTTTGTGAATATTAGTGAAGGAAGAGACAACCCAAAAATATGTATCATATGCAGAGAATGTTCCTTGTTTGTGGCTTTGTTTTGTTTTTCTTCTCACAGCATAGTCTACATGGGCTAATAAATAAAAAAGATAGAGATTACTAAAATAAAGAGGGAGTAATATGTAAGGTGCATTTTTAAAATGTTTTTGAAGTTAACTTAGCCATCATCACAGCAGTCACAGCCTCCACTGACATTCTGGCACCAGAAGATACAACCCAGGAAGCATGGGCACCTCACCTTGTGGTAACAGCTGCTTCCTCTCCTGATGGTGCCCACCATGGAGACCCAACTCAAACACCTCTGCCTTGGGATGATGAACCAGGACAGGGCACTGGAGGAATCACAGATCTCACAGATATGCCCAGCGATGAGGTCCTCCACAGGACCACAACCAGTGTGACCAAAACTGGTAATGGCTCTCTTCTGATGGGTATCAGCAAGAATAATGGATCATACTCATTTCTCATGTCTGGTGTGAAATGAGACATTATCTCTGCTGAAGATGCCTCCTTTCACTATCTTTCTCATCCTGGGGATCTTCATTCTTAGTGTGGACTTGCAGTGAAAAATCTGTCATAGAATCTCTGAACAAGGCATAAGGGACTCCTTGCTGGTGCAGCTGGTGGTTTCTGTTCTTTGCTGAAGCATGTTTTTGGGTGATCTCCTAAATGTTCTGCGAGACGTGCTTTGGTGATTCTGAATCCCCAGCCTCATCTTCCTCTCTTGTGCATCAGTGGGATCAGACTGGGTGTGCTTTGGCACTGTGACTGGTGTGGTGGAGGTGCTCTGGCAGGTTGATCAGCTGACTTGGTCCTGTGACTCAGCAGCAGCACCATCACTGAGGAGTGGTGTCCCAGTGGTGAGGGCAGGGCATTTGTAGCAGAATTACATCCCCTAAATTCTGCCATCAGTTTCTTATGTCTCTTCCCCTGTGGATTGCCAGGCAAGACTGACAGAGGTGTTGCTGCTGGAGTCTATTCTTCTAAAGGTCTCCCTTTTCCATCTGTCACTGGGATCTGTATATCTCACCAGCATCTTGCTCCAACATGCTGAGTGTAGATGTGGAGCTTAAGGGTCTCTCAGAAGCCAGTGACAGTGTGGAAGAAGGAGGAGAGGCCTTCATGTCTTCTCTCCTCCTTCTGAGCTTTGCATGAGGAAGGTGAAGGTGCTCTCTGGCTTGCTGTGGCCCAGGCAATGATGTGGGTGGTGGTTTTTGTGAGTGCTCCCTGATCATGGCACCATCATGACAGTCGTAGAGTCCATGGATGATGCTGACGAGGAGAAAGCAACCGAGGAGCCACTGGCACCTGGCATGGCACCTGAAAGTGAACCAGCAAACACCACAGATGATCCCCATATCCATGGGATACCTGAAGTGTTTTCAGACATTGAGGACCATTTTATTCCCTTGCAGACTCCTCTTACTACCAGTAAGAACAATTATAACCATTTTCATTTATCTATCCAGTTGTTATTGAGGACAATGGCTATTTTCCAAAAATGCGTACTAAGCATAATTTTAAATGGTTGTCATATTGTGATTTCATTTTTGGGTTTTGTTATCAGTTTTAACCTGCTGATAAGATGTCATGAATGGTATCTCTTTCTGATAAAAGCATTAGCTAAAAGGCTGAAAACTCTGTTTTGCAAATAAGCTTTTCTTATATTCTGTTATCAGCACATGGTAACACAACTATTGAGATGGAGAAGTGCAAACGTTCTGCTTGTGCCCATACATTTGTGATAGCATTTTGTCTTTCTTTATTTGCTGGGCACAAATGACAGCTATGTAACCCTTAATTATCTGTCACTTTTTCCCCATCTGTAATGCCTCTACATTAGCTGAATTTCTACAGAAGAAAGGTAATGCTCTGTGACACCATTTTTTCCCTAGCTACATGTGCTGTTGATATCGTTCCAGCGATTAATTGTAGCTGTTACTTGGCTGTAACAGACATTTCATTTGTGAACAGCCTTGTTTTTAAAGGGTTATTCTTCTGATCAAGTTAGTGCAGTTAACAGTGTTTGCTTATTGTTCTACATATAGCCTTTGGTATTTTTTTAATGTGTGGTCATGTGCTAATAATACGGGAAATGAAGGGACTTTTCCTTATTCCCAAATGTAGTTTCCATACAAAAAACAAGCCTAACAGCAAGGTTTTTTTTTTCCCCAATTCAGCTAATCCAAACACTGTTTTCATGCATTTTCTTGAAAGTTAGTGGAACCACTCCAGAGTAGAATTTGGCCAATGCTCCGTGGGCATTCATTGTGCATAAACAAGATTATGTACCTGTATTTTTACAGCATTATACAGAAAACACTCGAAAGCTAATTCCCTTAATAATTCATTAATATGAATTTATATATTGTGAGGTAGAACTATGGCAAATTATTTTTTCAAGAATTTTTTTATAAACCAGTAAATTCAACTCTAACAAAATTGCCTGGCTATAGTATTTTGACATAGGCATACACTATAGATGCAAAATATGTATTTGAGAGAATTTTATTTGACAGGTGAGCTGGTTTTAATAATGTTTTCCTACTAAAACTCATTTCTTTAATTTCACAGTCTCTATTCACTTAATTAATCTAAGCTGCCTTCCTAATTTTATGTGCAGACATTACACACTATGAAAAAATGTTTGCCACCTTTCTGTTTTGAGCACATAAAACCTGTAAGAACTGGTCTGAATCTTTTTCAGTGAGAATATCTGCATTGAATCTTTGCATTGTCAGTGCCCTGACAAAAGGCTCAGAAGGCCATTTTCTCAAAACTCTTCCCTTTTTCATTTACCTTCTCTTGGTGCACTTTAAGAACACAGTGTATGGGAATTACTAAGACATTACCATTGTCATCAAAAAGCTTATTTATTGAAGGGTTCATTCATTTGTAATGTTGTCCAATACAGGTGAAACGGAATGGAAAAGATTCATGAATGTATTGTTAAAGGCCTTCTCTGATCAAACAAATGGTTTGATGTACCGTACCACTTTTTTTCCACTTGGTTTTTTTCTACAGCAATGTTTAACCTGTGGTCAGACATCACACTAAGTGTCCAAGTGCCCACAGAATAACAAGTCAGTCCGCTGAAGGAACACAAAAAATAGCTGTCCATAAAGAAAAAAACCCTAGTATGCTACCAAAATGAAATGTAGAGAGCTTTTGAGGATCCCTCCCTGCCACTTGCAAGCAGCTCCCCAGAGCCAGAACAGCAGGGAACGTGGCTGATCCCTGCTTCTTCTCAGTGCTCAGGGGAGCAGCAAATGTAGCGGGTTTCCAAGCACAGAAATTTTAGTAAATGACTGAATGCCTTTTTAAGGGGTTTTGTGGAGGAAAAGCTCTGGCATTTTTCAAAGATGATACAAAGCACTTAAAAAAAAATCTGTTGAAATGTAGTGAAGACAAGTTAGTAGGTCCCTCTTGATCAGCATTCTTTGGCACTAGATCAAGACTCTTCATTGTTGAGTTTGTGCTCTGTCCTTTGTTGTGAGATAGCACCAAACAACATTCCAGTCAATAAGTTTCTTGTTAATAAAAACAGTGAAAACATCTGGAAAATTGAAGAACTGCTTGCTGGCTATGCTTCACAGAGGGAATTAAACACACTTCTCAGTTTTGCATTTGCCAGCTGTTACTAGGAAATGAGATCAGAAATGCTGGACAGAGATTAGTTGTGTTAAATGTGTGTTAAATAAAAATAACTTTACAGCTGATTAGAGTTAGTATTTAATTTCTTAGAGTCTGGAAGAATTCAGAGAGGTGGAGATCTGTAATATATTTTTGTAGTGATAATGAAGCAGTAGTCCCAAATGAAATTACTGTATCTATAGAATGCTGATAATTTTTGACTTGGGATACCCTTATGGTAATAGCATGGGCCAGGCATGTAACTGCATAAAAGTTTAAGCAGTACAGCCAGCACAGAAAGTATAAGAGACTGATTTAAGTTCTAATACCGTCTTGGAACCAAATTACATAACTTATTGAAAAGGACAAGAGGATCCGCATCTAAGTTTGTAGAGAACGCTTTTTCCTATGAGGAAAAAAATACTTTTAATTTTTAGAGTCCCACTCTATAGCTGTCAAAGTCATCAGTGTTCAGAGAACACTTGTTTTATTTTATGACTGCATTTTTAGGCATTCAGTTTTATCCTGGGTTGGAATAGATTTGAAACATAGGAGGGAGACAAGAGGGAGAAGCCATGAGTTTTGCTTCTCAAAATACTAAAGTTCAGATGAGTGTCATGCTTACAGTGTATGTAACAGTTTTCAGTATAAACATTCATTAGTTGCTTCAGCATGGACTTTCTAGAGTATGATTTTTACATTGTTAAAATCACAGTCTTCACACATTGCTGTTAAATATTCATCAAGCATATTTGGCCTAATGGATGGGTTTTTTTCTTCTTTAGGCTCTACCTCTAGTGTATATGGTAACCAAGGACCACACAAGGGACATTATGAATCCACTACTTCCCCTGGAGAGGCCACCACAACAAAAATAGCTTCACAACCGAGGTCATCTCCTGTACCAGGTGGGTTTTTTAAGTCAAATATTCTAAAAATCCAAGTACAGATTTGTCTTCATATGAACTGAAGTAAGAGATGAAAATGAAGATCAAATACTGTTGCTCATGCTTTGTTCTGAATCAGATAATATTCAGCATTTCACAAATATTCTGAAAAATTGAGCCTATTGTAATCCATATGATTTTTCAGCAATATTAAGATGTGAGAAACCATGCATTTGGAGAATGGGGTTAAGATTCAATTAACTTTTGTAAATTGAAATTAAATCAGGCAAAACTCAGTAAAGTTATCTGCATAGTATCATATCCATGAGAATGTTCAGCAAAAATAACAGCTGAGACAAGCTCTCCAGAAGAGAGCTTGCAGACTAAAACAGAATAAAAAGAAGCCAACACTGTGATACAGCTGCAAAAGAATGCAAATATATTCTGGAACTTATTAGTGGTAAAGTCATTTTTAAAGCAGAGGAAGAAATTATCCCACTCTACTCAGGCCTAGCAAGTCCAGAGCTGAAACTCTATGTTCAGTTCAAGGCATTGCATTAGTCACGTGGGAAAAAAATGGAGAAGAGCACACAGAAAATATTTGAAAGGTAAGCTTTGAAGCACCTTTTGAAGAACTCATCATTTGCAGGGAAAACTGAAGGAAAACACGAGAAGAGCATGCTACGAAAAGAATGCCTATGAGTTTTGCACCATGGAGTTTCACCATGGAGTACTAATAATTAACTCATTAGGAGAGGTAATTCTTTTCAAATGAACTGTGCAAGTCTTTTTGAACAAGGAACAGTGGTTTCAAACAAAGAAGCTACAAAGAAGGACATAACTCTTGGGAGAGGACCCCCATCTGTGATGGTAGCAGAGCTATAATTATAGTAGAGAGTAGGCTACTGGGAAGGTTTTGAAACCTACTTTACTAAAAATGTGCTAAAAGTCATCCTGCTACTGTGCCTGGGATTGTAGGGGTGTGTCATGCTAAGCCTTTTCTTTTGCCTTTGGAGTAAATCAGTGAAACAGCTCCTCTTCACCTATGCCCACCAAAGTGCTTACAGGTGACAACAATGATGGGGTATTTAATCTGACCTGGCCTGTGTGCAGCTGAATGATGAAAATGTGTTTGATTTGCACAGAAAGACTGTAAACCAAACAAACACTCATGGAAGCTAGGAAAAAATGTGACAGCTTAAAGGAAGTAGAAGAGGTTGTGTTCTTGCAGTTCTGTGAAATGGCAAAGCCACATGAGATACATTCACGTGCTCTCCTCCCCTCCCTCGTCTGTCCCTGCAGACTGGCTGATCATCGTTGCAGCTCTCGTGGTGCTTGCGCTGATCCTTGCAGTGTGCATTGCTGTGAACGGCCGCAGGAGGTAAGGCCACACCTTTGCATTTCCAAAACACACTGCCTTGCTTTTATCTTCCTTGAAAGTCTGCAAAGCTTTGTCAAAGAGCAGAGTAGCAAACCACAGGAAGAGCATCCTCTGCAAAGCTGTGGCTTGGAGAGTGGGACCCAGGTCACCATGTCCTGCACGGGTCACACATCAGCCTTCACAGTCTCCTGGAACCATCCACATGAAGTCAGCAGCTACATGAACCACTTGGTCTTGTAAATGGAAACTAACTGTATATAGATCACAGAACATTAATTACCCTCTATCTATTAGTTATTAATGGGAAAATCCTGTTCACAGAGCATGGAAGTTGTGAGATGAACATAGACAGTAACAACCACAGGATGAGCCAGGAATAATCCTCCACCATTAAAGCATTGTCTGTGTGCAGTGTGAAGGGCTGTCTGAGACAACCACAGCCATTCTGTGAAAACCTGTCTGTTCCTCCAGAGCGAGAGCCAGTAGCACAGCTGGCAGTCACAAGCATATATGCTAGCATTGCTCTCAGAGCTATCAACAGCTTGATGTACTCAGTCTTACAGATGAGGAAGCTGAGGAGTGAAAAGTAATGCAGTGATCTGTGCAGACTTAGCTAGGAAGTTGGAAAAACCCTAGCCTAAAGGATAGGCTATAATATTTTTACTTCTTTCTTTTCTCTGGGAGCTGTTTTGAGGTTACTTCCCAATTGTCTTCAACAGCTTTTTGCTTCTTGAATGTTAAAATTGAGCTTTTTAACAGAGTAACTATTTACTATTTGAATGTTGGATTTTGAGTCTTTTTTTTTTTAATCAGAATAACCATATAATATGTGGAGATTTTTTGTTCAGGAAGCAATGAGCACATTTTTTCCCAGTCTGTTGGTAGCAGAGCACTCTGAGCTGCTCTTTTAAGAGGCTCTAGAGCTCCACAGCTCCTTGCTAGCATCTTTTGGCATTTTATGGCTGCAGAGCAGGAAATCATTCCCAAGGGTATGTGTAACATTAGCAGAGTGATCTGAGCTACTTCAGATAAAATAACCCTCATCTATGAGTCAGTAGGCATGAAAAAATGATATTTCAGAAGCACAATAGTAAAATTGAACAGACAAATTAGTCATTCAGGAAAAAATATCCTTGGATGTCCAGCACTGTAGCCACAGGGTTATCTAAACAGTAAATTTGACAGCTGTGTACTTTTTTACTACACTGAAGGATAACCAGTGTACATCAGCTTTGGGTTGGTGACTCTTTAAAGGATTGTGCGTGTGTGTGTGTTTTAATCCAGAGCTACATATAAGGTTTGTTGAGCAGCCCTGCAGCAAGTGTAACTTTAAAAACACAGGACCTATTTCCTACCTGAACATCCCAAGGAGCTCTGCTGCTGACAGCAGCAAGAGTAGTTCTCCATATTTCCTTACTGTTGGTTGGCTTCTAAGCTTGACATGCTAATACAAAGAAAAAACCAGTTGTCTCATTTAGTGAGGTGAGAGCTTGATCCAGATTTTCTGCTTGCTTAAGAATTTGTGCATTTTCAAAGCTGTGGCACCGAGCCTGGATTCAGAAGGTGTCCTTACAGTGGGGGTATTTACAAAGTTCATAAATGTGGATATATTCAAATGATGGGAAAAAAATTCTAGCATTCAGTAATGAATGTTGTTGATATATGTAGTAACAGTAAATACAAATTAGATAAATGAGCTCCTGATAAATTTTATGCATATAATGGTGGACATTTCAAAAATAAAATATGCAAGATGAAGAAAATTTACAGTTTGTATGGTAGAAGTCTGCACTGGCAGACGCAAGTTTAATTTCCAATCACCTTTTCCTAAATATTGACCTTCATTTTTTTATTATTTTTGTTAGACTTTATTTATAATATTCTATTTTTATTTCTTTCTAGATGTGGGCAGAAGAAAAAGCTGGTGATTAACAATGGCAAAGGGGCAGTGGAGGACAGGAAGACAAGTGAATTAAACGGCGATATCAGCAAATCACAAGAAATGGTGCACTTGGTTCACAAAGAGCAGTCAAATGACCGAACACAAGCATGTGATGAATTCCTGACTGTTAATGAAACACAAAACCATCACGAGTTTGACATGAAGACTGGAGTGTAATGGTACCACACTGCCAAGCAGATCAGGGCTGGGGAAACCAAAATCACGTGGAACTTGAACAGGAATTCACAGATGCACTGTGCTACTGATGTCTTTGAACATAAGCATAAGTTCTGCTTCTTTTTAATCCCTTTGCAATGATGCCTGAGTTTAAAAATTGACATGTGCTTTCTGAAATACACCCCCAAGAGTTGCATAATGCTTTCAGTTCCCAGTCCCTTCACAGAGGACTCTCACTGTGTCCTGGATGTTAGGAGGCATACAAGTTCACATCATCATTCCCCAGATGGAAAGTCTTCACTGTGTGGAGCTAAAGAACTATCCAGTCACTCAGTCTTACAGATATTTAAAGAATTAAACATGCCATGGTACAGAAGTAAGTGAAGAAAAATGTCAAGAGTAAAAAAATCAAGTTTAAACCCAAGAGGCATCTTCTACAATGTCTGCAACAACAGAATTCAGAAATGCCTTACAGCCAGGATTAGCAGTGGGTACATTCAGAATCTGCCAGTATAAACAAAAGTGACATTTTATAATTATGTGTGGCTTGGTCTGCAACGAGGGAAACCCTGAAGGACAAAATTTATTTATCTCTATTTTTAAATATCTATGGACGTACAGCAAGTCTTCTCGGGAGGGGTAATAAAGGCATGAAAACATGAGCTGAAACATAATAAACTTCTATTCTTTGTTATCCTAGCAACCTGTACAATTATCCTTCAGTTCTTGAGATGTTCATTGCTCTTCTCCACCCCTTATTCATTGGTCCGAGTTTGTGCATATTTTCAATGAGCCTGTTAGTTGAGATAATGAATAAAATACAATGACCCCAGCTCTATCGTATATGCACAAATCAAGCAATTGAGATCACTAGGGAAGCTGACAGTATTTTGTTCCTAAAAATAGGTCTCTATATTGTACTCCATTTTACTAAGGAGATGCTGAGCCTATTAAAAATTTTTCCCCTATAGCTATTATATTATATGAGATTGCTGGTATTTTAAAAGTTGCTTTGCTATGATCTCGCTCATTTGCTCAGAATTATATTTCATCTACCTTTTTTCCCCATCTGCTTTTTAAAAACACCAAAAACAAACATTGCTTGCTTTTTGGTACCAGAAGTTCAATTTCTACAGAAAAGATCAAAGCAAGTGAAAGGAAGCTCTTCCCAGCCATGTAATATAGTAGAGTAGCTGAGCTGCATTGTTACATATTTTGTTATGTCCTTTTGTGTCTGTTATGTAAAGTATTTGTATTAAGCTATGATGCTGTGCATTATATTGATATGAATTGTCAGGAAAAGATTATTTACTACTAGTGGTCTGTGCCATTTTTAAGGAAAGCTTATTGGAATGGAGGAAGAATTGTAACCTCTAATTGGGCTGCCCCCCAGAAATGCAGGGAAAAGCATTGGTCTGTGTCAGCTGTGGGATGTGGATGGGCTGTAGCGCGGTTATCCAGGAGTTCTGTTCACTGACCATAGCCCCTGTCTTTGAAACTGTTCTGCTAAAGGATGTTATTTTATGTTCTTCATCTGAAGCAGTTTGGGGGATGAATATTCCGCTGGCTAACTACTGACTTTAGCTAGCACTGATCTTTACTGGAACATAAGCACAAGACTGCTGATTATATTTCTGAGTCACAGCCCTCCAGCAGTTTCCCGTGTGCTTCATGGAAAGGCTCAAGTACCCTGGTATCTGCTGGCAGATCTCCTCAGGGCAATTCACACCTGGGCAAAAACTCCCAAGACAAGGCGATGTTTTCTGACTTTATGTATCACAGATATTTCATCTGTGAACAGTGCATTGATTTTTTGTTTAATGTTTTTAAGCACACTTTTCTGCTTGTCATTAGAAATCAAAATTATCCATTGAAGGCTGTGTTTGGATTGGTGTTAGGTACTCATTCCACTAAGCATGGAGATCCAGAGTAAGAATTATTCCTTTCTTTAAATTCTACCTGAATATAAGTCTCAGTGAGAGGGATTTATTTCATTGTCTTGGAGACTAAATTTATCTTTTAAAAAACAAAAAAATCTGTGGCATGTTATTCATCTCCTATTCAGATGTTGAGTGAAGAAATCCACAAACTTCTTCATAGTTTATCTTCTAGTCAGTAGCTATAAAAGCACAGACAACACTGGTTGGGTTCTTTGTATATTTTTAAATGGGAGATGCTCAAGAGGCAATGCCATCATTTTATATATGCTGACTCTTTTTAGATTATGTCCTGTGACTTATGTGTAATTGTTTCATTATAGTTTCAAAACTAGACAGCCATTTCATATGTGTAATACAGTACATATTTTTATTAATCTTGCTTTTATTATGAGGGGTTGTATGTTGTGTGTATGTATTTTTATATAGAGCATTTGATATATTTGCATATTTATTTAACAGATTAATCAGAATGAAAGAAGATGCCATCTCTAAATTGTGACTAGAAATAGTATTGCTGAAAAAAAAAATTGGACTTTAAAATAAGTTTCCAAAATAAACCTGATTCCACACTGAGGATAAAATGTAAGTCCAGTTGTTGGTGGGAGAGAAGTATTCAGCCAGGTAGTCATGTTGAGTACTGCGATCATTTTTTCTGCTTGCAAATTCCAAGCCAGGCTGAGGTGAATGCTGTGTGACCTTGTCCGCTCTGCTGGCCTCCCATGGGCTCCACAGATGCTCTCAGAGTTAGTGGTGAACTCAGCTTTCCCCCAGAAGCAGACAACATCTACAACAGCTTGGTTCAGTTTAAGATCAGCCCAGTAAGATCATGACGACCATTCCTGGGTCACTGAACCAACAGCACTCGGAGAGTGCAGCACCCAGCAAGATGCAGCCCTTCCTCCTGGGTGCTGACAGACACACTGGTCTTGGTCTGTCCTTGGTGCCTAAGAAGAATGAGGATTTCTCCTAAGGTCAGACCCTGCCATCAGCTTGTGTTATTCCTTTGTCTTGAAAAGTTTCAAATAAATGTGATCAAGTGGAAATACTGGCTAAAACAACAAGCATAATTAAGAGAGGCTCTGTATGTTTTATGGGAATGTAATATCTTCATGAAGCAATGCAGGCTGGTTGTTTCATCTGTATTTTGTTGAAGTTCTGAAAAGGAATATTCAATTAAAGCAGAGAAAGGATGTGCAGTTGTCATGTCTGCCTTTGTGGATGTGAAACCCTTTCCACAATACCAGTTCCAAAATTGTACCTTTGCAGCTTTTCACATGATAGGAATGGTTTTTGTGTGTCCCTTGTCAACAAAAACAGCCTCTATACTAATTAGTTTGGAGCATGTTGCCTGGAATATTTTTAGGAGACAATTGCCAAGTGTCTCTTTAGCACATATCGTTCTGGTTAGGGCTGGCTCTAATTATTCTTTCTATAGATGAAGAAAATAAATCCTCTGACAACTGTGTTCTGCCTCTGCATACAAAGATGCCAGGATATTCCGTAAGTCAGCAGTTAATGGGTTTATTTTAAGCTATATTAGGCCATTAGACAACAATTATTTCTTAATCTTTATTAAACAGTTCAAGGGTCTGATGCCTCTGAGTCTCTGCAAGAGCTGTGATTAGTGAAACACCAGCCCTTTTGGTAACCACAGGTTCTGACTACTTCTCTGTGGAGGGGAGAAGGACAAAAGGCGGCAGGAAAAGGGCTGTTCCTTGGGGTGTGGTTCCAGCTGTGTGGGAGTGGATGACAAAATTCCTGTTCCCTACTGGTGGACAGAATTGTGCAAAGGTGCTTTGGGTGTGGAGCTTTGGGGGATTCAGGACAGAGGGAGAACACAATTTCTGGGAAAGGATGTAAAGGGAGAGTGAAATTTGTTTAATATGACTGGGAAAGTACCTTCAACACCCCCAGGATGCTGGCACTTGAATGTTTCACAACTCTGAGTGGGAAAAAAGAGCTTTTTCCTTTGATCATCCTCCACCTCCAAGTCAACCTCTACATTCACTGCCTCATTTGAAGACTGATTTTGACTTTTCCCCTGGTACCTTATTTCTCACTATTGCTATGCCCTGCTGCATGTGGCATCCCCAATGCTGGGGGCAAGCAGCTGTGGCAGAGGAGAAGCAAATTTAGCCAAGATGAGTAACAGTGTCTTTTGTACAGCACAGAGACTGCACTTTGTGTTTTCTCTTATTCCTTTGGAGTAAGGTTAGGAAAGACAAGATTTCAAAAACATTTCTGAGAGGGACTGATCTGATTTTTATTTATGCCTTAACATATGTTATACATGAGGTTAAAAATTACTGTAGAGACTGTACATGTGCTGAAAGCCCTAACATGTGGCAAGTGTTAAGGATGCCTGGGAAAATATGCCTGGGAAATGGAGCTTTGGGAGCAGCCTTAGCAGATAAAAGCAGTTCCTCTCTCCACCTCCCTTTTTCTCTCTCTGGTCTCTTTTCTATCCCACTCTGGTCAGAACCATATCCTTTCTCTATCAATAAATCGTTCTCAGGTATAGTATTTGCTACTTTGGGGCATTATTTTCATCTGAGACATCTGTCAAAATGAATCCTCCCCGACTCTTCTAACAGTGGGACGGGACAATTCTTAAGCTTCTTGTTTATCTTCCTGTTTTGAAAGTGCAAGATCTTCACATTGGTCAAATGAGCTGCTGCATAGGGGTTTTTTGAAAGTTAAATCTGTAGAGGAGAATCCACCATCAAAGCAGCTCTCCTGACCTCAAGACAGTTGATTATTACAGAGTGCAGGTGAAGCAGGGGCAGTGAAAGCTGTACACAGGCTTTAAACACAGCCTTCTTTCAATTTTGACTGGATAGTTCCAGCAAGCAATAGAAAGGTTTTGTCTGAGTGACAAAAGACCTTCAAGGACTCTCAGACTTTTTATTAGAAAAGTTTTATTAAAAGGGATTTATTTATTTATATCCTACTCTACAGGCAAAATTGTTTTGGACAAAAAAGTAGGAGATTGAGACTGGCCTTTATATATTCTCTGTCACAAAAAGGTGTGGATTGAACCCTGATGTGAATGTCTTTAGCTTTTCTTTAATTATTTTTTTAAATGGAGTTTTGGATCAAAATAAGTCCACAAAAACTGTCAAAAAATATGACTTCTTTTTTTTCTCCTCAGAAACAGACATAGTTTTAGCTAGTTTTAACATTCCAGATAGACGATAGAGTGTAAAATTTTCCTTTTTTGGGGTTGGGTTTTTTTTTTTTTTTTTGGGAGGTGGGAGTGGGGGAAGATTTCTCCATGTCCAATACATAGTATAGCTTTCCCTTTGTACTAAAATGAAAATCTTAGAAGTAACATATGGACTCACTGGTAAAAAAAAGAAAAAGTATGTGCAAATCTGCAACAAAACAGGATTGTTCAAGTCTAAGATGTCACAAATGTAAGTGCATTTATCAGAAAAACCTCCATAATTTTTTAGAAAATTTAGGAAAAGTCTCACTGAAACATCCACTTAACTTAGTATTTAGGTCAACAGCAGCTTTCTGCTGGTGCTGAAGCTGAGGCACAGCTGAGATTAGGGGTATGTAGGCTGGCAGTGGTAAATGAGCATATGGTTCATAGGCAGTGGAGACTCTATATCCAGAAACTTTTCGGTCTGCTGAGTTTATCCTAACTTCCTTGTAACTCTCAGAGCAACCCAGGGCAGAGGAGGATGCAATAAGGCAGTTTCCACTTCTCTGGAGGCTCAAAGTTTTGTACCTGGCATCTGAAAGCCTTGCCTTGGGCAGCTGTGGCAGGATGGAGTCAGGTTTAACACCCATATTGCCAGTCTCATCTGGAAGTGCATAAATTGTTTGGTACCATTTGGTACCAAATGGCTTTGGTACAGCTGAGTTTTAGCTTTAATTCTAAATTTACTTGTAGTCATTGGTGTGCATCATCTAGCTTCTGTCAGGACAGAAGGCTTTTCTTCCCTGGGTAAATCTAAAAGAAACCCCTTAGATCTTCTTCAGTGACCACATTTTCCTTCGCATGAATTGAGACTCCACACTTCCATTTTTCTCGTAAGAAACAGCAAAAAACTGTTCTGCCCCATGATGGGAGTTAAAGTCTGAGTTTACATTTTTATCAAAGTACTTCAGCAAGCATCCTGTTCAGGGCTGCTGCTGCTAATTGCTAGCAGCACCTTAGCAGAGCTAGCTTAGGGAGACAGTTTTCTGCAGCTGACTTATCTCAAGTGAGTCCATGACAGATGAGTCCCATACACAAGACACAGTAATCTCAGCTGACAGCAGCACACCAAGGGAAGGAAGAGTCTTCCTGCACATGTTGTGGAGTACAGCCATCAGTATACAAACCTCAGAGCAAAGATTGGGCTTCTTTTACATTTTAGATCCACAAATTAGTCTCTGTTCTGGCCTTGTTCAAGCATTGCCTGTCCATCTGTAGCCTAGCATGCAAGTACATGGAGTTTGTCTTCCTGTAAAACTGTTTCACAATCATCCCCTCAGCTCAGCAGGTTTTGTTTTTCAGCAGTAGGTCTTCAGATTCACTAGCTTTATAGTTCTTGGGTATTTCCCTGCTGTTCTTTAGTGGTTTATTTTCTAGTTAATCTTTCTTTCATTAATCAAGTGAAAGTCTGAAATCAGCTCAAGATAGTGATGTTTGTTTGTTCAGCCAGTGACTTATAAAACAAACTTACCCTTTGTTCAAGAAACAAAGGTTTCCCCTTGCCTATGAAGAGGGCAGATATAAAGCCTGCCTATTGTTTGCTGGCTGGTCAAAAATGGGAGAAGCTTGGTTCAGAAACAAAGCTGAAATGATGCAATCAATTTAGATAACACCAGTGGCCTGGGTGAAGAAGTGGAATGAATTTTGAGTGCATTAACTTGGTCCCTCTTCCTGTCCCTTCACCACACTGGGAGTCAGCTGCCTTTTCTCCCTTGCACATCTGCACAGCAGCATTTGTCAAGTGGTGTCCAGGGATCACAGGAGAGTGATTCATGCAGCATCTTCAGGCACCCCAGTAAGAAAGCACCCAAAGGGGAGATAGATCTGTTTTACAAATGACATGAAGAGCAAACATTTTTAGTTCAGTCACAAGTGAGAATGAAGAGCACAAAACTGTGCAGTAAAACAGACCCTATGTTGCTCTTCTAAATGCTCATCCCTGTACTTCAGAAGCCCTACTAAGAGTGTGAGGTCTTGCTCCTCCAGACCTTGTTCCTGCAGTTTTGGCGTTCAGTTTTGTCATTTATCTGTCTCCACAGACACATCTTGTTTATCACCACAGAACCTGCCTGCCCGAACCACCACGACCACGAGGCTTTATCTTGCATGCAATCTGTTTTCCTTCCTGCCTTCACTGCATGCTGCACGGGTGAGGGAGAAGGCAGTCACCTGCCCGGCCTGGGAAGCTGCCTCAGCTTTGGGTGCCTGCACAGGGCTCTGCACAGCTTTGGAAGCAAAATTGCAAAGCAAATGCTTGCTGCAAACCCTTCCAGCCCAACTGAATGTAGTTTTTAATGACGTTTTCCTCCTAAAGCACTGTACACTGGGGCCACCTGTTTCTTTCATAACCTTGTCCTGTTCACATGACAGGATCTAATACAAAGGAGGAGATTGTTTCCGATCTAACAACCCTGAAGTATTATCTCAGTTTTTCTTTCTGAGAGGAGATACAGAAATATCTCTTAATATGGGTCCATGATTCATAACTCATGGGCTTTTATAGCCCCCTTTAGCAGATTCTTTCCTGGGGAGAGGAGCACATTTTAGACAAAAACACACTCCTGAAACAATCTTTTTCTCTAAGGCTACGGACATGGAGAAAATGGATACAAGGGGCTTGCAAGGGCTTAGAGAATCAGCCTTTGGGGTGTGTATTTTCAGAAAGGTCAGCTTCATATAATTGCAGTGCTGGTTCCTGCATGGGTTGGTTATTTTAGGTCATTTTGCAGAAACACTGCTTTGAAAAAAGCAACATATACATGTTGGTGTCAAGCCTCTAATTTTAAACTTTTATTCTGATGTGTAACAGAAAAAGAGACAAATTCCTTTTATGGAAGGAATTTGATTGTACAGAGTGCACATGAAATATGTGAGTGATGGGCATTCTGGAAAAACCTCAGCCAGGAATTTTATGTGAGCAGAATGCATTAGCAGCACTTGTTGATGAGGCCAGATCAGGACATTTTTGCTCTGGTATCAAAATGGCAGCAGATAGATTTACTTTTTCAATAAACCAGACTTACTTTTAGCCCAAAGATCCTCACAGCACCACATCAGGACTCAGTTCGTTACTGACTCAGAGGGCAGGCTGCCAGCTGAGGCACTGCCAAAGCCACTTCCTGCCATGCCTGGATTTCTTTGGAAATCTCTCAAGTGGATGATTAAGAAGAAATAAGCGCAGGGCTGTGCACCCTGTTAGTCCCCAGAGCCGAGGTTTCGGCTGTGCCTTTATCGCGCACCGGTAGCGCTGCTATTTCCGTAGCGTCGGCTATTCCGAGCACGCACAAACGTTGGAGCTTTCTCTCCACACTTGGCAACTGCCACTCCACTGGGCCACGGTGCACTCCATGAGATCTCTTAATTTATGTGTTAAATACTGTTGATTTCTTTATAAAGAACGCCCGAGGTTCCGCTACGGGCTTTGTTGATTATTTTTTTTTGGAAAGGCTATGAATAAAAGATTTGTTTTTTAGCAGCCAGGGGAGGGAAGTGGGTTTCTAAAGCAACTGCAACCATTGATTTGTGTTCTCCTACTCTTCTAACGTGTCTTTTCACTTCTCTAGGCTTCATTGCCAAGAACTGAAGTCAGTGAATCCTGGCCTTTGTGGGAAACGAGCTCATTTGCAGCCAACATCCAAGGAATATTTGGAGGATAATGTGAGGGTTGAGATTTCTACCTCTGGCAAAGTCAGGTCCATCTTCTACCCTACATGTAGTTCTCAGAACAGTCAGCCTCTCTCATCAGACTGCTTTATCTAAACTCCTACACAAAGCATTACCATATTGAACCCAGGCTGAAATTAAAACTCACAGATGTAAGACATGAAAATTATGTATCAACATTTATTGATGATATGTACATAAGAGGTACAACATTTAGTGAAATATTATATTAATGACTATTTCCAGTATAGAAAGAATGTCTAGTTTGTTTTATACATGAAAGTTACAGAAATCAGTTCACTCTGTAAGAAAGCATTAAAAGCAAATGACTAACAATCCTTGTAAAGAGGAAAGGATCTGAACTACAAAAATAGAATCAGTCAACAAGGCATTCCAACTACAATATACAAGAACAGAGCCCAGGGTTAGGAGAAATTTTATCATCTGCATTTATTAATTTCTAAACAAACTGTGCTATAGATACTGTACAGTATGTCATTTCAAAACCTCTGGAAATTTCTGAGTGAAAAGACCAACCTTATCCCTCTTCTTTTTAATCCTTTTTACAATAGAACATTGCAAAACATTCCAGTTCATGCCTGGTCACCTTAAAGAAGGAGCAAGGGATGATGAGCAGGCAGCACAGAGTACCTCAGTGTGCAATTCATCCTGAAGCATAATGGGACTCACCAAGCAGGATAGTTCCTGTGTTTTAGGGCCTAATTTTTATTTCTTTCTGTCTAGAGGGGATGATTATATTTATAAGATCCAGGTCCAGAGTATTTAGGAATGAATCAGTTTCTTGTTGACGCAAGGTTCTATTTTCTCATAGAACTGAACTGTAGCTCTGATTTCAGAAGATTTTTGCCACTGACTGTGTAGTTGATCTGCCTTTTTTTTTATGATCAGACATACTTTTGTAAATAACAGGCCTGTACAACAACCACAGTACTTTTAGAAGCATTTAGTTTGGCATTTATTTTCCAAAAAATGCTAATATCCCTTTTTAACAATGAAAGAAACAGTGCCCCTTTGCCCATGAGTGTATTCATCTTTCTCAGAGACTGTTCCTGCTAAGGGGATGAAGCAGAGGTTCCTACTCAGACTTATCAGGCACTCTGGAGAGAACTGGCAGCCCTTGCTGCCTGCAGGCTTGCCCAGTCACAGCCCTGGGACTGCACTGCTTTCCTGGCATCTGTGGTCAAGGAGTAACTGGAAGTGACTCAGAGGGATCCTGTGATGCCCTGGCGTGACTAAGGGCTGAATGATGCACAGAGCCAAAAGCAGCCCAGGCATCCAACAGGAATGCAGTTATAGATGGACTTCCCCTCATTCATTGTGCCAATTTAAATGGTGACTTACTAAGCTTTTGGTGATAAAGAGTCCAAACATTTCAAGCAAACAAGAAGAAAATAAAACAGAAACTTATCATTCCAGGTGAACATTAATTCTTTATGTCATAACAAGTGTGTTCACAGGCAGAAAATTTATGCTGGGATCACTTTCACTCACTGCCAAGAAACTACACACATGCAGCTTCTAACACACACCATACTGGTTAGATAGTTGAAAACTAAAATTAACATATTTACAATGAGCTGGCTGCATACATGATTCTGAATGTTATTAAAACTGGGTACTCCATAAGAGACAGATAAAGTAAGTTACTAAACTGTGGAACTTAATCAGTTGAATGGTCAAAAAGAAACAAACGCAGATACAAACGAAAAAGAGAAAGTAGAACAAAATTTTAAAACACAGTCTAATTTCCTACTATGGCTCAACACACAGAAATTAATTAAATTAATTTAAAGCTACACATACTGTATACACCATTTCACTGAAATTACGTGTTGATAGCTACATTATCTACACTAAGTGCAGAGAGGCACTGGACATCATGCTTCAACAAAATGTCAAAACTTGTATCAATAAGGTTTTACAGCTATTAGTAACTCAGCACTATTCTACCTGTGATTCCTATTAAGTTAATACCTGTTACATCTGATTTAAAATACAATATAGATCAAAATACAAGGGTATATCAACACACTTCCTACATATATATATCTACTAGAAATTTAGGCTCCAAAACCTCAGCAAAATAACATGGCCTCACAGATTTCTGAATAGTTGAAGAGATACCCAGTATCAGTCACACTGGGACAGCAGTCCTTGCTATACGATGTTTTTGTTTTTTTTTGTTTTGAATTACAGTCAAAGAGCTAGTAGGCCAAAGAAGAGGTTTTTTGTTTGTTTGCTATATGGCTGTTATGAATATCTATATTATTTTATTTTTATTCCTCTAGAAACAGTTCCTTATTAATTAAGTCAAAATTATTATAGACATGGCCTTAATGCCAACAGGTATTTGCCTAATGGGAAGAAATTACCAAAATGAGAACTGTCATTTGGGTTGAAAAATATAGTGGTTATTCTCTTAAAAATACTTAAGAAAACAGGAGGTATTTGTATGGATGCTACTCAATTACATTGGTCCCATGGTGGTTCTGTTGGTCCTTTTTCAAGAAGGCAAAATTAGGTGGCAAAATCCTGAATGTTTTCCACAGGCTGAACTCACACACACTTTATCGTTGCAAGACAGATGGGGTACCTTACAACATATCTTTTGCCTACCCAGATCTATTTTCTATAAATTGCATTCTGAGCCAGTCAGTTATGCATTAACAGGTCCTAAGGAAGAACTGCAGGATTTGGCAAAGGGAACATCAGGAAAAATTACAAAAGTGAGGGACTATTGCCCAAGACAGTCAGTCTAGAAGATTGCTCAGATTATTATTATTATCATTGTTCCATGATGGACTGCAGCATTTAAGGACATCTCAAAATTCCTATTTGCTTTTTGCATTTTGTGCTTTGTCTATAATTCATCACCAAACATAACACAAAAATATTTCATTGATCCTAAGTGTCATAAGAAAACTGGTTTTGTTCTAAGGTATTGATCACCTTTAAATGATTATTTCCCTACCTTATATGATCCCATAGAAAACATTCTAAGAAAATATTTGTGTGTCTGTAAATTACAGATACTAGGTAATTTAATTCAGTCTACACTGTAGTTTCCAGAGAACAAGTACAAACCCCTAAAACTTGTATTATTCCTACCTAAATCAGTGTTGAGCACGCAATATTTAACACTATAAATACATGTTCAGCTTTTTCTGATGCATTCTACAAGCAAGAGTTCACACCAGGTCATAGGAAATAAGATATATTTAAGAAAGGAGAAGGATGTATTGGATGGAAGTAGGAAGGACAATCTGTAGTACACAAGAATTCACAAGTCCATACAAAACGCCAACATGGAAATGCTATAATCTACAATACTGACTGCAAAAATCAATATGCAAGCACAGTTTGCACAGAGTCTTTGAAAAACTGTAGAAAAGGGAATGGAAAAGAAGGATACAAAATTCCAGCAGACTACACTATTTATGTACAAAGCAATATACAGGTACGAGACAATCCAGGTTGTGTGATGCTGTGCATGACAGCTTCCCTCCGTGCAATGGTGTGTGTCATAGAGCATCACTAAAAACAGTTGCAGGACTCCTGAATGGTGAGTAGAAGACTAGAAGGACTAGCATTGATCAGCATTGGCTCTGCAGCAGGATGGAGTTAGAAATTAAAGGAGATCAAAGGTTGGGTGAAGTGAGAAACCTCACAAGTTTTCTTGTCCCCTCAAATCTTGCATTAGGCTGTTGGTTATTTCCATCCTGGGCTAGTAGAGACCTACTCAGTGGCTCAGAGACTTACTACTAGGCTTTTTCAAAGTTTGGAACCTGGCCTTTCTGTAAGACTCCTAGTTGCAACTGCACAACCACTTTATCTGTTAGTTTTGTATCAGCCCGTTAGTGGGGAGTCACTGGGTTTCCCCTAAACAGGGGAAGATGTCTCTGGGATGGTGGGCACCTGTGAGGGGCAGCTCTTGGGAACCTTGTGCCAGGGAGGCCACTCAAAAGAGAAGTAAAAGGATTACCAGCACCTGGGCATCAGCAGCGTTCAGAGCAGCAGATTTTCATTGGAAATAAAGTATGACCAGGAGGAAAAACTGAGGGAGGCACCCACTGCACAGCCTGTACCAGGCACTGCTCCCAGGGACTTTACCAGGAGTCCTGCCTCAAGGCCGTGCCTTGTCTGGGGGGCACACACAGCCTTGGTGCCCATGGGGGAAGAAAGATTGATGACTTTGGAAGGAATATGCACTATTACATTGTTTCAGGAAAATCACAAGCCAGAACACATTTTCAAAAACAGCATGGCAAAGCTGAACAATTAATTTACAGCTTGGTTGCTTTCTTCAACACTTCACTAGTGTAAATCCTTTGTTCTTTTTAGTACTTGAAACTACGCTCTCTATATCATTCTTTGACAAAGATAACTGGGTAAATATTTTCCCTTCAAATTCACCAATATTATTAGAGAAGAAAATAACTCATCTTTCCAAGAATGCTTTCTGCTGAGAACAGGAGCTTCTACATAATCTCATATGGTGAATTATAGCTGAGGTGAAATGTCCCAATGGACTATACACCTATCATAACGGCTAATATGAAAAATATCTTAATTGTGGCCTTAAAAGCCACAGTAATAAAATCAAGATAGTCTTCAGGCTCATAACAGAATAATATTACAGTACATTTTTATAAAGTGCCCTTATTTATCCTTCAGTGAATTAATTCAAATGCAACAATAAAAAGAGCTGAATGGAAATTGGAGAGATACGAACAGTTATACCTTTACATCTCTACAAAAGGATTCTTCTGAGGCTGGTACTAAAGCTCAGAGCCTTTTTAAAGATAAAGAGAGAGGGGAATGTAAGAGGGGAAGTTTAATATTGCCTATAGTTATGGGAATTTGTGCGACTGCTGCTGTGTTGCTACAACAAGGCTGCAATAACACAAGTGAAGGCAAGGAAGCAAAAAAAAATCCAGGCAAGTCACCAGAATAAATTTGTTCACATGCTGATGCCTCAGCTTCTCAGATGAACAGTCTACTCTTCTGTGTGTCTACTGCTGGAAAACTAGTGACCCTGGGAGTGACGGAAAATAAGTTAGAAATCTATATTACTCCTACTTTTTAAAGTGGCATAAAGTCTGGAATTCCATGTGCTTTGAGAAAGAAATGGAGATCAGCTATATCAGAAAAAAACATGGGAAAAGTCTGTGATGAGAGTGATCCTTATTTTTTGAGCTGAGTTTAAATTCAGTGCTGGACTTGCAGCACTGAAACAATTAGGTATAAAAGAAGTATCTTGGCAGAAATCTTTTGGATGTGAGAATCAACTTCATTATAAATAGCAGACAAAGACTATTCCCTAGGATGGGATTGTGAAATGTCTAGTAACTTAACAGAGCCAGGAAGGGACTTGACTTTTCCTGGAACATTGTGACTCCCACAGATTTCAGTGGGGCTTTCACGTAGCCAAAGCATTGCAGGCACAGTTTTTTACTACTGCAAAGTTTTTCAAAGACATACTGAGTTTCTCACCAATTCAAATGGAAAGAGCACATATTGCAATAGGATCAAGTGGTTTTTGCCCTACCTATTTGAAGAATCTCTGTGTGTGAGACCCACACAAATTTCTTAAAAGGCTGGTGCAGCCATTGTTTTCCAAGAGAAGCAATGAAGAAACAATTTAAGTGGCAAAGTGCTCCACCTCTCCTGCAGTTCTAACATACAGCATGCTTTACTTTCAGTGAACAGATACTCTGAGAATGCTGACCCAGACTCAGCAGCAAATGCATAAAGCAAATGGGTAAGCATGCATGCAATGAACTGAGTCTTTGCCTGGTCTAGACTTTTCCATGTGCCAATGTGCTGCCAGCAATCCAAAGGCTGAAGGATATCACAGTTGCACAGACAAATGACAGAGCACCAAATGCAGAAAACAATGTTAATATGAACTACCCAGAAACAAAATGGCTTTTCTCTGATCTTTTTCTTTAACTTTGCCACCCCAGCACTGTGAGCAGATACAAAAAAAATCGCCAGATGCAAATTAATGCATTGAGGCTCCTACTGAAAGGAAAAGGAGGCTGGCCTTTCCAGCACTGCCTGCTGAAACATGAACCTTGGATTAGCTGAAGTGGATGGTCCCTGGGTTATTTTCTATTTGTTTAGTTAAGTAGCAACCCAGCCTGGTGGAATGAGCAAATCGAGAAATGAAAGCCAAGAGTGAGTTACATTTTCCCACAGAAATGGAAAGTTTTTTTATGATTTAATACAGTGCTGCACTGGAGTAACACTATATTAAATATTCAGTCAGGTTACAAGCAGAGGAATAGACGAAACCCAACATTTCTCCTTCTCCCACATCCACATTTAAATAGAGAAATACCACCATAATTATATTTTGAAAAATCCCTGAGTTACTGTATCTACAGAATTACCACTTTAAAATCACAGTCTGCTATTCTAATCCTATCAAAAGATCCAAATTTATTCTCCCATTTGTGGGTGGGGTTTCTCTAGCACTGCATTCCTTCCTTCCCTAGTCTACATCCAAAGAAGCACTCTTCAAAGGACATTACATCCCAAGTGGATAACTGTAAGCATATTCTAAGTGTTTCTCAATATGTAATTTTGTGGAGCTGCCTAGTCACATGTTGCTGACATTCCTGTTTGTTTCCAACTGCTGAATAGTTTCAAATGACAGCTAAAAGTATATGGACCAGTTTTCTAAAGCTACTTTCAATGCAAGCAATCAGTGTGGCTGCTCCTAAGAAATTGCTGTGGCAAAGAGGCAAAAAAATCCTCTATTAATGGGTGAGCTGTGCCATGAAACAGCTCAAGAATGCTGGATACAAATCAGGGTAAATGCCATGTGTTATTCTTGGATATAACCACCACTCAAGTGACAGCAAATTTCACTTGATGAGAGCCAGCACCCTCATAGCAGGGAACATTTTACAGTACCTACACACCATCCCAGGCACGTTTCTGGCACATAACCCAGTGAATGCTACTTGGGAAGCAACAGCTAGACAGAGATTAACTCTGGATATGCTAACAGCAATGACTGAAGAAAAGAGAATACAACATACCTGCCACTTCTCTGAATTACCTACAATTCCATCCTTCACAAAAAAAAAAAAAAAAAATTAAATCCTCAAGATCCTTCAGGAGGCCTTTGGAAAAGGCCTCCCCCTCTAACACACATTAGAGGCCTACAGGATTCACAGTGGTTCAAGATTGTTTCAATTATTTAGGCCATATTGTGTAGGATTTGCTTGGCCATGGCATTCAAGTGATGACAAAAATACAGTGGTAAGAAAAATACTCCCCGATAAATGCTTAAATGAGGGATACTCTGACAGTGGACTTAATCTTGCATATCATTAATCATGCAAGTAGCCTTGGCTGGCTTAGGTCCGTGTGCGGTTTCAGAGATATTTATATGAATGCAGATGAACAAAAGCAGATTATATTTCTACTTTAATAGCTTCTACTGAGCCAAATAACACTCCACAGTTAAACACATTATTCCCCTTTAAACCCATGACAGGTCTGAGCACAGACACTGAATGGCCTATTTTCATAAATGTTTGAACTCTTGTTTCTTGCCATTTTAAGTTCACCATAAGCTCATATTCTGATTCATTCTGAAAACTTCCAAGAGTTCCCCCTAGAACTGCACAAAGCTTGTTCTGTGAGTAGAACCTTCCAAGGTCATGTGGCTCAGCTTTGCTATGGAACATTGCTAACAGTATAATGGTATTCACCACTATCTTAAAACTGCTAAGTATTAACAAGCACCTTTAAAAAAATTTCACAAGGTGTTTATTCTGACTGCAATTTCTTCTGACAGGTTGAGTCAGATATAGTATATTGACCAAACATTGCACCATTAATTCAGATGCCGTGTGCTTGAAGAAACATTTCTCTGGCATTAGGGAGTTACGTATTTATTACTCTGAAAAAGAGACAGAGATGTAAATTTAACATACTGGCCTAAATCCTGAAATTCTGGTTTCATTTTCATTCAGTCCTAACCCTGGACAAATTGTCTTAACCTTATATGGAATTTGGTTTAGCAACGAATTCAGGATTTAGCCACTCTCTGAAACATGACATACTTGAAAGATGACTTTCACTTCACAGCAAATGCTACTAATGATCACATTCAAAAATTCTGTAAGAGTAATGGATTCAGAACTCATTTGCAGCTCATTATCAAGTACCCAGTCATGACATCCATAATCAATCTTAGTAGTACCATACTTGAGTATCCCATCCCCATGAGAAACCCCTCTGACATCAGTGGAGCAGGGTGAATAGTAAGGTACCACCTACTTTGATTAAAAATGGCACAGCTGAGGCCATGGTTTTCTTATATTTTGCACATCAGACATAGATTTAGCAAAGGAATACCCGCTCTGTAATTACACTGCCTTGTATTGTATGGTGCATTGTGGTTACAAACCAGCACAGCTCCAGCACAAAACAAAAGCTGCACCTGCCCTGGAACATCTGATAAAAACACACCCCATGCACATACAAATCTAAGGTCTTGTCTTGATGCTACGTTTTAGTTGTACTGATCTAACAAAACATCTGGGATATTTTATTGATTTCTATGCTTTAATCCTGCCCCTGGATCTAAGCTCAGTTTAAAGTACAACTAGGCACAAAAGTACAGTGCTTGTTATTATCAAAACAAATAGAAATCTTTATGGATGTTTTCAAAAGGTGTTTTAGCCATACAGTGATAAACAGATCAGGTATGCCACAAGAGTCACCAAAACACTTGAAGGCTTACGTGGTGTTATGTTTCTCTTGTATCTGTGACCCTGAGTCCCTGTAGTGAACTGTACTGGCACTTTGATCTTCCCATTTTGCAGCATTTACATTCTCTGTGTCTTGAATGAAAGGGGAAGTGGGTGAGAGCACATTGCACTGCATGGAGCATTCTCCAGGTGCATCATCCAAACAGTAACACAAGGGAGACAGATGGCTATGGATCATTGCTTGGCAAAGACACTACAATGACTTGATGAGATCTTTGCTAAGTTTCAGTTACAAAATTAAGCAGAAACTGTAGATGTTAAATTAAAAAAAAAAAAA